>JBAMJV010002120.1:97500-172256 GCA_037951105.1 Echinarachnius parma
TGTGCAGTATTTGTTGTTAAATATTTGAATGATATTAAGAAAATTATCAAGGCATGGTAAAACATTCAATTCATAAATAACTCGGTAAACTGACCAGATGAAATCAATTAATCAAACGATCACGAAATTTGCATTTAAAAATAATCTTATTATTAATAATAAATAAAGTTATTCTGAGAAACAGATATCGGATGAATCGATCAACCAACAAATCAATAAATCGACCGATTGATCAATGAATACAATAATCGATCTTCAAATCAACAAACTAATCAATATAAACAGACAAACATCACTTAGTCAGTCAGTCTGTCAATTACCTACGCAGTAAGCCTCTTGACTTGCAGAGGTGTTACTGACCTACAAAACGCAATTACTCAATGAAATACAAATTGTGCTACAACTGATAAATTGATTTTTCTATTAAAAATATGTCATCATCCATCGATCAATTATGGTAATATATCAATTGTATTATCGATTAAGGTAAATGATTTTCTATCTTTATCACTGATTATGGAGACTAAGTTAAACAAAACGATGACGGTAATATTTCTTACATAAATAAATAATATAAATACATGATAAAGTTATTTACTTGTATTCTTCCAGCCAGTATTTCTGGACTACTTTCATGTAGTCTCCGTTAAAGCCATAGTGGAACATGGCATCCTCGAGGGGTTCTGCAAAACGGGTGTTCTTGAGGCGCGTTTTCAAATCTTCCAGAACGTCATCGGACACATTCACACGGAACTCACGGACGGAGGTGTCGACGGGCTTGGCCGCCGCCAGTTCCGGGCACCCGCGCCCCCACCAGCCGTCCCCAGGGTCGGGCGTTTCGGTGATCAAACTCGTACTTAGCATTCGTGATACTACATACCCTAAAATGACTGCAACGAGCAAAATGGTGAGAGGCGTTTTCCACCCCATCTTTTGAAGATTTTTATTTTATTTTAAATGCAATTTAAAACGAACTTTGTAGAATAAGGAAAATTAAATTGTCAGCCCGCCTGCTCGATGCCGAATTACAGAATGTAGGCTGCTACGACCCGCTTCAACGCAGTATGTAAAGCATACCTATATAGGTCTATGATGTAAGCAACTAATGCAACTGGGAGTATGGTTACGTAATAAGAATATGGTTACACGTCACGATTACCACGCAGTCTCTCATAGATCTGAATTGCTGGATATAATGCTTAGGGTCCATACATATGGGTCATAGGCGCCGGAAGTGGGGGGGGGGGGGGGGGGGGCAAAACGCGTTTTGCCCCCCCAAAAAGCCCCCCCCCCCCCGAACAAAAATGTATAAGCTAAGACTTGTTAATTCTAACGTTCAAAAACTAATGTATACATCCATTTTAAGTAATTTCGCTGCGCGCTTCGCGCGCGAACAGATTATCTCAGTATTTTGTAACTTGCGTATGGTCTAGGGTGAGTACTTTTTCTGTCCTGGGCCACGTAGTTCCCGTGTAGCAGGGGCGTCGATCACGGGGGGGGGGGGGGGGGTGGGGGGATATATCCCCCCCCCCCCAATATTTCAGGTGGGGGGGGGGATGGCCTGTATTATCATCCCCCCCCCCCCCCCAATATTTGGGGTTCAAAAATATATAATGACATTAAAATTAAGGAGCATTGCCCCCTCTCATGAATGGAAGTTGTTACTATAGTCTTCTTTAAACCACTTCTTAATAATGCTAAACTACCCAAATCCAAAATCTTCCGGGGCTGCCGCGCCCCTGGAACCCCCATTAAGGTTATTTTACCCAGTACCAGCCCTGTATTCATTAAATAGTTTTATTCAGGACTTCTCTCTTGGCAAACGTTCAGGTGATCCTGGCCCACTGTGCGTCTGCGCTTCGCTCACTAAAATTTAGCTATTCAATATTTAATTGTATTTCTGGATATTATAAATCCCAAAGCTTCCGGGGGCTTCGCCCCCTTGACCCCCGATAAGCTTTCCAATGTGGATATCCCTTGACTTATTCTATTCAGGGTTCCATCAGGATGATTGCAATCGACAGTATTTATCTATCAGGCTAAAATTCATCCATACTTGGACAGTGCCCTCATCATAACAGTAACGTGGATGCTTGCAATGTGCACTTAATAATCTTCCAATCTCTAAACAGCTAATTCAAAAGCCAATTAACTAAAGAACAGTTAACTCTATATTTACATATAGACAACATATTTATATCTGGATATTACAAATCCCAAAGCTTCCGGGGGCTCCGCCCCCTGGACCCCCAATAAGCTTCCCAATGTGGGTATCCCATGACTGATGCTATTCAAGGTTCCATCAGAATGCTTGCAATATTATGTATCTATCAGGCTAAAGTTCATATTGGACAAAGCCCAGCTCGTAACATGATGCTTGCAATGTGCACTTAATAATCTTCCAATTTCTAAACAGCTGAATTCAAAAGCTTTGCCCCCTCAGCCATAAAAAAAAACCCGGGCACGCTGCTGGGTTGTCGCTTCGCTCCCTCGCCAGAGATAGTCAAAATGACGAATCATCCCCCCAATCATGCCAATGGCGAGAACAAATCGACGCCCTTGCCATGTATGGCTGGTATTGCTCTGGCTGCTTGTGTGACGTGCACCAAATTGCACAATTTCAAGTATATAAATGCAAAATCTTCCCAATGGGAGGGGGATACCCCCTCCCAAACCCTCCCCCTCTTGCTCAGCCCCAGCCATTCTTGACTGTAGGCTATGTTATTGGATCATACATAATGTGGCATATTTATTAGTGTGTCAATTATTTGTTTTCTTCGTGAAAAATATATTTAAAATTTCCGGTCGATCACATCATAACACGCTTTCCCAGATACAGTTAATCTTAAGCCCAAATTTCCTATCTAGGTATGCACCAGATTGCACAATTTCAAATCCAAAAATGCAAACACTCCCTACCGTGGGAGGGGGGACACCCCCCTCCCACACGGGGCCACACCCTCCCCCCGCTCAGTCACTTCGCTCCCTCACGAGTCACACTGTCTCACTCTTACCTCTGGCAACCCTGTGAGTGTGGTTGGGCATGAGCCCCTACACAACAAAATCGTGAGCCCCCCTTAGGTCTTTGCCCCCCGATCCAAAACTGTTTCCGGCGCGCCTGATATGGCTGTATTTTTATCTACGTCACTAAAATATATTGTAGCAAATCGTTATTCCTTAAAAGTTTTCTGAAATCCACATGCAAGTTGCCTTCAACTATTGTGTATTAGTGTATACATCAACTATTTGTTAACTATTTGGCATACATATGTTTTGTATTTTTTTAAACATTTTAGCAATTATTTTCTTCAGTAGGCCTATGCCAAGGCCCAACTCTAACAAAAAAACTCTCCAGAGTAAAAAACCTTGTGACATCATCTCTCAATCACTGGTCAACTAACCGGGGATGAACAAAAGACATTCTTACAATTAAAGAACATGCTCACAATAACATGCACTGCATGTTTCCATTAAAAAGCTTATCAATGCCTCTCTTGTCCTTATCATGGTTGAGCGTATCTGACATAGCAACTGCTATTGAAATTAGAAGTGTGTCAGTTAGAATAGTGTTCAAACGAAGATACTTGATTACTAAACATTGATAAAAGAGCAGAAAGATGAGGGGAATGTGGGATGATGACGACGACGTCATTGATGATGATGATGACGATAATGATAATGATGATGATGATGATGACAACGATTATGAAGAAGAATAATTATAAGAAGAAAAAGAACAAGTAGAATGGTGATGATGATGATGATGATGATGATGGCGACGACAACGAAGAAGATGAAGCCTAATTGTAATGAAAATAATGATAATGATGATAAGGAAGATGAATATGATGACTATGATGATGATGATCAATACGGGCAACATTTTTCTGGATGGTTTGCATTTGTGGTGAGCAAGCCGTTACAATTTTGATTATATTTATGTTTGTTTTGGATTCGAATTTGAATTTCCAAGAAAAAGCGATATAAATAAAATATTGCATTTTGAAATGGTCGTATTTCAAACATGAAAACATTACAATTCCATTGCCGTAGATGGCAGCAAACAAATTACGAAAGAAAAATTTGCAGAGTGAACTTACTCTTCCGGAGCAGTTATCTTTGACACGGTCTCCAGGTACGCTCTTATTTTCATTTATTTTATTCACAGTTATGTAATGTTTTCCCATTATACCTTATTTTACCATAAACTTGATATTGTGTGTGTGTTATCCGATTTGAAATGGGAGTAATAAAATCACTAGAAAGTGATTTTTTGGTGATATTTTGGCGGCGTTGTTTCGTCAAGTGACAGTGAAATGCCGTAGTTGTGAGTGTGGGACGGGTCAACTCGACCCGTAACGTTCGGGTGGGCTGTGAGTTATTTACCGGTGACGTGTCTGCTCGCCAGCGGCTATCGCCCCTGTAGTTTTTTCGCGGGGCGCCGCCCGGCCAAGAATACTCGGGAGTGACTCGCTTGTGGCTTGTGAATGGGCGCGGCCAGCTCGGTCATGTATCTATCGTTTCTGTCAATGCGAGGTTGAATCATCGAATGTCCTCTTGATTATACCCAATCGCCAATATAATGCCCATGGTGTATTACTGAGCACATAGGGGTAAAGGTATACAAATGCACACCCCTCTAGCATTTCAAAAATACGAAACCGATTCTTATGAAATTCACACACATTGATCAGTTTATTATTATTGACAAGTGACGAAAATTTCAAAGCAATCCAAAGACGGTAACTCACGATATCGGCGTCGACATCCGACGCGACGAGAAGGGGTCGGACGTAACGCGCGATAGCCGGTTTGTGATCGATCATGAACGATCATAACATGTGATCGATCGATTACAAATAGTCTTCTTATTATTCGTTTTTTCCATTATTTTTTTTCTTATTCATATTCAAATATAAATGTACCTACAAAAGTTCATGTCCATGAGTATTATTATGACTGATATTTATGATATATGTATTGATATCTTTGTTGTAATGTAGTATGTATATATTTCATTGTGTTATTATCTTAGTATGTGCGCGCGATATAAATGTATAATTATTATTATTATTAGTATAGTAACTATTGTTTGTATATATTATAAGTTGTTATAATTTATGTTATATATTATTTTGCTCTAAAGAGTTATAAAAAGATATGTATTGGTTTGTTTGATATTTTAATTATGTGTATTGATATAATTATCATTACCGTTTATTGTGTGTATTATTAAATTATTTAATTATCTTAGTAGTAACTTTTGTTATTATTTCAGTTGTTATTTTATATAATATATTATTTTTCTCATATAAGTTAAACATAGAAATACAAAAATACCAACTGTGTATGAAGTAAAATAACCCTATAACCTGGTGTCATCATCATTCAATTATTTGTTTTTCTGTTAGTTATTGATACTTGAGTACGTTTGAAAGTGTGTCCGTCTGATCAGTTTTCACTATGCCCGTGTGTATCTGATCAGGGGTTTTTACTCTGCCCGTGCGAGCAGAAACCCCTGATCAGGGGTTTTTACTCTGCCTGCCAAAACCCCTGATCAGGGGTTTTTACTCTGCCCGTGCGAGCCAAAACCCCTGATCAGGGGTTTTTACTCTGCCTATGCGAGCCAAAACCCCTGATCAGGGGTTTTTACTCTGCCTGCCAAAACCCCTGATCAGGGGTTTTCACTCCGCCTGTGCGAGCCAAAACCCCTGATCAGGGGTTTTTACTCTGCCCGTGCGTGCCAAAACCCCTGATCAGGGGTTTTTACTCTGCCTGCCAAAACCCCTGATCAGGGGTTTTTACTCTGCCTGCCAAAACCCCTGATCAGGGGTTTTTACTCTGCCCGTGCGAGCCAAAACCCCTGATCAGGGGTTTTTACTCTGCCTATGCGAGCCGAAACCCCTGATCAGGGGTTTTTACTCTGCCTGCCAAAACCCCTGATCAGGGGTTTTCACTCCGCCTGTGCGAGCCAAAACCCCTGATCAGGGGTTTCTACTCTGCCTGCCAAAACCCCTGATCAGGGGTTTTTACTCTGCCCGTGCGTGCCAAAACCCCTGATCAGGGGTTTTCACTCTGCCTGTGCGAGCCAAAACCCCTGATCAGGGGTTTTTACTCTGCCTGCCAAAACCCCTGATCAGGGGTTTTCACTCCGCCTGTGCGAGCCAAAACCCCTGATCAGGGGTTTTTACTCTGCCCGTGCGTGCCAAAACCCCTGATCAGGGGTTTTTTACTCTGCCCGTGAGTGCCAAAACCCCTGATCAGGGGTTTTTACTCTGCCTGCCAAAACCCCTGATGAGGGGTTTTTACTCTGCCTGTGCGTGCCAAAACCCCTGATCAGGGGTTTTCACTCTGCCCGTGCGTGCTAAAACCCCTGATCAGGGGTTTTGTTTCGCAGGCGTGCAGTTTCTCGGCGGAGGGACACAAATGTAATACTGCCAGATTTCACCGTGCATGCAGCTGTCGACGAGCTCTCTAAACACATGGCATATTATTTTAATAGCCATGGCTTCCCCCAGGCTTCCCCCGTTTTCTGTATGCACGGCCGTATTATTTTAGGCATATTTGCACGTTCGTATAAAGAAAAGTTGTATTTGCCTACGTTTATACTGCACTGCACTAAAAATATCTGGGTAAGAAAGACAGTGTAAAAGTAAGATCAGGGAGGTGGTAATTGTATAGCTACTCATACGAAGTCAGGAAAATGGATAAGAAGAAAACCTGTGGAGAAATGAAGTCCGATATAGAACGTATTATAAAACCCTTTTAGGAAGTCAATTTTGATATCTCATTTCTAATGAAATAAAGTTTGTTATATTTTGTATCGCCTGAAAGGGTGCTTAATCTTTTTTTTATGATACAAAATTTGTAAGCATTATGGGGAAAAGATCAGAAGGGAAATTTTGCAAAATATGCCAACAAACTTCATCAGTCTCTTCAAGTCTCATCAAGGTCTCATTTTCATTTAACGGGTTTCCCACGTTAAAATTCTTTCGACCATGAATATCTTTTACAATGAAGATGAACTATTGAATACTGTATCAAAATAAAGCCTGTTCAAGTATCTTTCCAATGACACCTCACGTGTAATGATTATGATAAAGGTGAATATTTAGGAGGAATGGCAGCAACACATGAACATGTTACAAAAATGCTGTGTGAGATTGAAGGCGTTGCATCCCAAAACGATTTTTTTTGTGTGGAGATATATATTTATAAGCACTTAACTTTAATAATAATAATTATGTTTGCGATTTATAGCGCCTCATTATATGATTGATAATCGCCTTACTCGAACACACACTCAAAATCAATCCGCACATGACGTGCAAGTTCTGCTCCCTTGGGAGCAATGCTTCTGGCAGCCATATGGCGCACTTGATGGTATACAAGTACAATATTGCCTACACGTCCCACTCCTGGGCCCCGTTGCAAAAAGAGATACAATCGATTGTAAGTTACGATTGATCGTAAGTCAGAAGATATACGCGTTTCAACCAATCAGATGTGTGCATCTAGAACACGTGATCTGACTTACGCTAAATTTCAACTTGCAATCGATTGTATCTCTTTCTGCAACGGGGCCCTGGTTAGAGAGCAGCAATAGTGGATTAATTGTCTTGCTGAAGGATACACGCAGTGGGTAGGGTTCGACTCGGGATCTCATGCATCGGAGAGCACGCGCTCTACCAATCTTGCAACGCCACACCACGTCCACACTACATACTAGTAATCATTATGAAATCCAACATCATGTGAATGCGTGTTTAGTTTTCCATGGATGATGCCCCATTCGTAAAGGTGATGCCAAGGGCGTGGGGGGGGGGGGGGGGGGGGGGGGGTGTGAAACGTCATTTCGTGTGGTTATAGCGGGAAATCCTGATTAGGTGTGTATACAAGGGACTTGGCCAGATGGCCTTAATAGGGGTTCCAGGGGGCGCAGCCCCCCGGAAGATTTTGGATTTGGGCAGTTTAGCACTATTATCAACTTTAACGTAATGAATGAGAGGGGGTAATCGTCCCTTTATTTTATATTTCTGAACCCCAAATATTAGGGGATGATAATGCAGGCCACCCCCCCCCCCCCTTCCCCCCAGTGGCGGATCTACGGGGCTTGGGGGTTTAGGGGGTTTACCCCCCCCGCCCTTGGGCTGCCAAGTGAAAATGTATCAGTGAAAAAAGTGAACAAAAGTGAAAAAAAATCACTTACGGGGGTTCAAAAAAGCAAAAAAAAAAATCGCCGCTTCGCGGCTCATGGATCGTCATTGGGTCAAACCCCCCTTAGCAAAAAGCTAGATCCGCCCATGCCCCCCCCCCCCCCCCACACCTAAAATATTGGGGGAGATATATTTCCCCCCCCCCCCCCCATGATCGACGCCCATGGGTAATGCGATTGAGGTGCTCAAATTAAATTGTTGCAAAGTCCACCGTTTTGCCGTTTGGTATGGGTGGAACAGGGCATTAATATACCTACACGGTCAAAGAGGGCGCTAATATGCTACCTTGCGGAAGTTTTCTTCAATGGTCCACACACATCATGGGCGTCGATACTTACGTAATACCTATTCATCAGGGGGGATGAATGAATAGATCATCCCCCCCTGATGAATGGGTATCAATGACAGATCGACGCCCATGACACACATGCATCATAATCATTACAAATGAAACATCATATTCAAGATAAATTAACGAGCTTTCCAACGATGCTAAATGTAATGATGATAGAGTAATGACTATTAAATAATATCTATTTAATGAATATTAAAATAATATCTCATCGGCATCTTGAAACAAGAAACCACGTCCGGTATTAAATTCATAGCATTAATGCGTCAAACACCCCGATAGCATAGTAAAATAGACATGTTTTCACATGATGCTAAATTTACTGATAATTATGCAAGGCAGAAAAAACATCCCCATCTCCAATAGTCGATTTTGGATGCAACGCCCTTCACTTTTACACAATGTATTTTACAACATTTGTGTCGAACCTCCCCCATATTCATCTGTACCTATTATTCCTGCTAACAAAATCGTTATATGTATGATTATATTGAACAGACAGGTAATTGCGCTTTAAAATTATACCACACTTGATAGGTTTAAATCATATGAACGGATGCGGTTCGTTACGGTTCGTTATTCTGAACACACGAATTTCGTGAGGGTTTGTTAACCCGAAGGTTTGTTATTCCGAAGGTTCGATATTCCGAAGGTTCGTTGTTGCGTTCGATATTCCGAAGGTTTGTTCATCCGGAAATGAAATGAGGATCGTTAGTCCGAAAATGCAATCATTATAAGGTTCGTTAATCAGAACATGATATGGGGTTTGTGAACCTTACATAATTATTAGCGAACCTCATTTCATTTTCGGATAAACGAACCTTATTTAATTTTCCGTTAAACATGTTAAACGGACCTCATTTTAATTTCGGATTAACGAACTTCCTGAATATCGAGCCCGATTTCAATTTTCGGAGAAACGAACCATCGGAATAACCGAACCTTCGGAATAACGAGCGGTTAGCATAATTATGAACAAGCGACCATCATTTACCGAATACTCTCGGCCCAGTTTGCAACAGTTGACTTCTGACTGTCCTCCATTCCTAAAAGCACTGCGTATGTACCCCGATTTGAATTAATTGACAAATAATGTATCAGCTTAAGGGGAAATAATCATTTAATGCATATAGGCTAAACATAATCATTACAATTTTTGAAGGGTATATGTAAGATATTTATCGACTGACTGACTGACTGACTGACTGATTGATTGATTGATTGATTGATTGATTGATTGATTGATTGATTGATTGATTGATTGATTGATTGATTGATTGATTGATTGATTGATTGATTGATTGATCGATCGATCGATCGATCGATCGATCGATCGATCGATCGATCGATTGATTGATTGATTGATTGAATGATTTATGTATTCATTGATTGATAGATGGAGTGGGGCTCATTGAATCTATATAAACAAGGAGTTCTCATTGATTGGCTCTTAATTACATAATTATTATCAAAAAACTTATGATTTGCTCATTTTGATGATGGATATTTTCAGATTTCCAGAGGCGTCGATTTCTGCGATGGAGGGAGAGGAGTAGGGGGGGGGGGGGGGGTTGGCGATTATAAGATATTTATCGACTGATTGATTGCTTGATTGATTGATTGATTGATTGATTGATTGATTGATTGATTGATTGATTGATTGATTGATTGATTGATTGATTGATTGATTGATTGATTGATTGATATGAACAATGAGTTCTAATTGATTGGCTCTTAATTACATATCATTATAGAGAAATATTTTCAGATTTCCTGAGGCGTTGATCCGTTTTTATGATGGGGGAATGGGGAGAGGGGTGGAGTAGGGGTTGCGAAATTTCAGTGAAAAGTTTCAAGAGTTATGCTCATGCTTTCAAAACAGGAGGGGTGGCACAAAAAATAGATTTCAACCGAATGACACTGAAAACTGGGAATATATATGGTCGGAGCCCCTTAGAACTTTACAGATGGTTTACAGCTCGTTATTCCGAAGGTTCGTTATTTCGAAGGTTCGGTTATTCCGAAGGTTCGTTATTCCGAAGGTTCGTTATTCCAAAAATGAAATCGGGTTCGTTATTCCGAAGGTCCGTTAGTCCTAAAATAAAATCGGGTTTGTTATTCAGAAGGTTTGTTCATCCGGAAATGAAATGAGGTTCGTTAGTCCAAAAATGCAATAATTATAAGGTTCGTTAATCGGAACATGATATGGGGTTTGTGAACCTTACATAATTATTAGCGAACCTCATTTCATTTTCGGATAAACGAACCTTATTTAATTTTCCGTTAAACATGTTAAACGGACCTCATTTTAATTTCGGATTAACGAAACCCATTTCATTTTCGGATTAACGAACTTCCTGAATATCGAGCCCGATTTCAATTTTCGGAGAAACGAACCATCGGAATAACCGAACCTTCGGAATAACGAGCGGTTAGCATAATTATGAACAAGCGACCATCATTTACCGAATACTCTCGGCCCAGTTTGCAACAGTTGACTTCTGACTGTCCTCCATTCCTAAAAGCACTGCGTATGTACCCCGATTTGAATTAATTGACAAATAATGTATCAGCTTAAGGGGAAATAATCATTTAATGCATATAGGCTAAACATAATCATTACAATTTTTGAAGGGTATATGTAAGATATTTATCGACTGACTGACTGACTGACTGATTGATTGATTGAATGATTTATGTATTCATTGATTGATAGATGGAGTGGGGCTCATTGAATCTATATAAACAAGGAGTTCTCATTGATTGGCTCTTAATTACATAATTATTATAAAAAAACTTATGATTTGCTCATTTTGATGATGGATATTTTCAGATTTCCAGAGGCGTCGATTTCTGCGATGGAGGGAGAGGAGTAGGGGGGGGGGGGGGGGGGGGGGGGTTGGCGATTATAAGATATTTATCGACTGATTGATTGCTTGATTGATTGATTGATTGATTGCTTGATTGATATGAACAATGAGTTCTAATTGATTGGCTCTTAATTACATATCATTATAGAGAAATATTTTCAGATTTCCTGAGGCGTTGATCCGTTTTTACGATGGGGGAATGGGGAGAGGGGTGGAGTAGGGGTGGCGAAATTTCAGTGAAAAGTTTCCAGAGTTATGCTCATGCTTTCAAAACAGGAGGGGTGGCGCAAAAATAGATTTCAACCGAATGACACATTGACACTGAAAACTGGGAATATATGGTCGGAGCCCCTTAGAACTTTACAGATGGTTTACAGCTCGTTATTCCGAAGGTTAGTTATTCCAAAGGTTCGTTATTTCGAAGGTTCGTTATTCCGAAGGTTCGTTAGTCCTAAAATAAAATCAGGTTGGTTATTCAGAAGGTTCGTTATTCCGAAGGTTTGTTATGCTGAAGGTTCGTTTTTCCAAAGGTTCGTTATTCCGAAGGTTCGCTATTTTCCTAAATGAAATCGGGTTCGTTAATCCGAAAATGAAATAAATGCGCCGTAGAAAAGAATTTGATTTCACTTAAAGTACATACGCGAAGAATATTACATGTTGGAAATTATTAATAAGAGAACTATGGTCTTAAAGGGATAGTTGAGTTCTGGTAAGGAGAGTACAGTTTTAGTGAAACTGAATTTTAGTAACCAAAACCTGCATCATTACATTACAAA
The DNA here is from genome assembly GCA_037951105.1 of Echinarachnius parma. Classification (NCBI taxonomy): domain Eukaryota; kingdom Metazoa; phylum Echinodermata; class Echinoidea; order Clypeasteroida; family Echinarachniidae; genus Echinarachnius; species Echinarachnius parma. The sequence goes on from JBAMJV010002120.1 coordinate 109,715, forward strand.
CTAATAGTTATAACTAGAAAGGAACACAACATTACAAATGACGTAGTAAAGATCATGTTATCATTCAAAAAGAGCCGTTAAAACGTAAGAGGGCGCTCTCTAAACACTCATCGGTTTCAACCATTTTGAATAAAATATTGTGCATGTGATGCTTTGTTGAAATAGTGATTAGATAGAGAAATAACCAACAACTATTTAAATACCTATTTTGTAACTTTTTTGAAAAGAGGAAGCATTTTTTTGAATTTTTAACGGCTGGTTCAAAATTCTCTAATAAACCCGGGCCCCGGGTTTATTACAAATTGTTATATTTATGGATATTTCAGCCGTTTCTGAACCGATTTTGATCAAACAAAGATGATTTTATTGTTTAAATATTATGCTCTTTCAAATTTTACACTCAGTTTTTCATTACCTCACAAACCAATTAAGTAGTCTAGCGCCCTCTCTAGCAAAACTCAACTTTCCCTTTAAATGTTATTATTATATAAGTTATAAGTCCCATATGTGCTTCAGAGATCAACCTGAACAAGCAATTAGAAAACCCATCTCAGGATCGATAGCAAACGATACTAAATGCTTTTCGGACCAAAATACAGGATCGTTCTAGTGACGTAAATGTAATAGGTCAGATCAAGTGTTAGCAGACCCTCCTTCTCCCTCCCGACAAAACTCCCATGCTATGTTCATATCAAATTCAACCCCCTCAAACCAAGGAGGTTATATACATTTATGCATATCCCTTTAACCATCACCCCCCCCCCCCCCCCCTCTCGCATACATTATGTAAAAGTGAAGGGCGTTGCATCCAAAATCGACTATTGGAGATGTTTTTTCTGCCTTGCATAATTATCAGTAAATTTAGCATCGTGTGAAAACATGTTTATATTCCTATCCTATCGGGGTGTTTGCAGAACAGTCGGATTTAGGGACGCATTAATGCTATGAATTTAATACCGAACGTAGCTTCTTGTTTCAAGATGCCGATGAGATTTTATTTTAATAATCATTACTCTAAAATCATTACATTTAGCATCGTTGGAAAGCTCGTTGATATTTCATTTGTAATGATTATGCTGCACGTATGTGCATGGACCATTGGAGAAAATTGGAGATATTCCGAACGTTCCTTTAAGGGACTTAGTAACATTGTCCAAATCCTCAAAATAAAATTTTAATTCTAGCGGTTCCCTCATACCTTGTTGTATTCGTATTAACAATAAAATCATGGGACAGGTTTCGGTTTTTCAAATTTCCTTTTCGTTACAAAGATATGTACGATCAAAGTATTCAGATAAGAAAAACTCCGGGCGAGTTTTTCATCCCTGTACAAAGTGAATGCAGTGAGTTAGTGAATATCACCCAATATCACTTTGCATTTTCGCTCATTACTTGGCCATGCAATGTCCATTTGACTTGAAATTTTCACACAATACCCTGTGGACATATGAGATAAAAGCACTATACATTGCATCAACCATTCATCACTCTTTGCACATGCCAACAAAGTTACTAGATCCCTTTAATCCGAAAATGAAATGGGTTTCGTTAATCCAAAAATAAAATGAGGTCCGTTTAACGGAAAATGAAATGTGGTTCGTTTATCCGAAAATGAAATGAGGTTCGCTAATCTGTAAGGTTCACAAACCTCACAATCGTGTTCCCATTAACGAACCCTATGTTGAATTTTCGGATTAACAACCTTCGGAATATCGAACCTTTAGTACAACGATCCATCGGGTTAACAAACCCTCACGAAATTAGTTTGTTCAGGATAACGAACCGCACTCGTTCATATGATTTAAACCTATCAAGTGTGGTATAATTTTAAAGCGCAATTACCTGTCTTTTCAATACAATCATAACGATTTTGTTAGCAGGAAAAAATAGGAACAGCTGAATATGGGAAGGTTCGACAGAAGCGTTGTAAAATGCATTGTGTAAAATTGAAGACGTTGCATCCAAAATCCACTATTGGAGATGTGTTTTCTGCCTTGCATAATTATCAGTAAATTTAGCATCATGTGAAAACATGTCTATTTTACTATGCTATCGGGGTGTTTGACGCATTAATGCTATGAATTTAATACCGGACGTGGTTTCTTGTTTCAAGATGCCGATGAGATATTATTTTAATATTCATTAAAATAGATATTATTTAATAGTCATTACTCTATCACCATTACATTTAGCATCGTTGGAAAGCTCGTTAATTTATCTTGAATATGGTGTTTCATTTGTAATGATTATGATGCATGTGTGTGGACCATTGAAGAAAACTTCCGCAAGGTAGCATATTAGCGCCCTCTTTGACCGTGTAGGTATATTAATGCCCTGTTCCACAGGTCAGTGTGTTCCACCCATACCAAACGGCAAAACGGTGGACTTTGCAACAATTTAATTTGAGCACCTCAATCGCATTAGCCGTGGGCGTCGATCATGGGGGGGGGGGGGGGGGGGGATATATCTCCCCCAATATTTTAGGTGCGGGGGGGGGGGGGGCAGGGGCGGATCTAGCTTTTTGCTAAGGGGGGTTTGACCCAATGACGATCCATGAGCCGCGAAGCGGTGATTTTTTTTTGTTGCTTTTTTGAACCCCCGTAAGTGATTTTTTTCTCTCACTTTTGTTCACTTTTTTCACTGATACATTTTCACTTGAGAGCCCAAGGGGGGGGGGGGGTTAAACCCCCTAACCCCCCCCCCCCCCCCGTAGATCCGCCATTGGGGGGAAGGGGGGGTGGCCTGCATTATCATCCCCTAATATTTGGGGTTCAGAAATATAAAATAAAGGGACGATTACCCCCTCTCATTCATTACGTTAAAGTTGATAATAGTGCTAAACTGCCCAAATCCAAAATCTTCCGGGGGGCTGCGCCCCCTGGAACCCCTATTAAGGCCATCTTGCCAAGTCCCTTGTATACACACCTAATCAGGATTTCCCGCTATACCCACTAAAATGAGCTAACATTCAACATACTGATACGTAACGGTTTTACGTATTTACATAATTATGAACAACATCTTTAGTTCTTGATATTCAAATCCTAAAGCTTCCTGGACCCCTATTGATATTATAATGTGAGGGCAGTATCCCTTGACTGATTTAGTTCAGGGTTCCAGCAGTGTGCTTGCAATGTGCACTTCATGATCTGAACATTTATAAACAGCTAAATGCCCGTTGACTTTAATTTAGGTGTCATATTGGTTAAAAACTCGTTTCACTTCTGATCTTTTCCCAATAATGCTTACAAATTTTGTATCATAAAAAAAAGATTAAGCACCCTTTCAAGCGATACAAAATATAACAAACTTTATTTCATTAGAAAAGAGATATCAAAATTGACTTCCTGAAAGGGTTTTATAATACTATATCTATATCGGACTTCATTTCTCCATAGGTTTTCTTCTTATCCATTTTCCTGACTTCGTATGAGTAGCTATACAATTACCACCTCCCTGATCTTACTTTTACACTGTCTTTCATCTTACCCAGATATTTTGAGTGCAGCTGTGCAGTGCAGTATAAACGTAGGCAAATACAACTTTTCTTTATACGAACGTGCAAATATGCCTAAAATAATACGGCCGTGCATGCAGAAAACGGGGGAAGCCTGGGGGAAGCCATGGCTATTAAAATAATATGCCATGTGTTTAGAGAGACCGTTGGCTCGTCGACAGCTGCATGCACGGTGAAATCTGGCAGTATTCAATTTGTGTCCCTCCGCCGAGAAACTGCACGCCTGCGAAACAAAACCCCTGATCAGGGGTTTTAGCACGCACGGGCAGAGTGAAAACCCCTGATCAGGGGTTTTGGCAGGCAGAGTGAAAACCCCTGATCAGGGGTTTTGGCACGCACGGGCAGAGTAAAAACCCCTGATCAGGGGTTTTGGCAGGCAGAGTAAAAACCCCTGATCAGGGGTTTTGGCTCGCACAGGCGGAGTGAAAACCCCTGATCAGGGGTTTCGGCACGCACGGGCGGAGTGAAAACCCCTGATCAGGGGTTTTGGCAGGCAGAGTAAAAACCCCTGATCAGGGGTTTTGGCTCGCACGGGCAGAGTAAAAACCCCTGATCAGGGGTTTTGGCAGGCAGAGTAAAAACCCCTGATCAGGGGTTTTGGCTCGCACAGGCGGAGTGAAAACCCCTGATCAGGGGTTTTGGTACGCACGGGCAGAGTAAAAACCCCTGATCAGGGGTTTTGGCAGGCAGAGTAAAAACCCCTGATCAGGGGTTTCTGCTCGCACGGGCAGAGTAAAAACCCCTGATCAGATACGCACGGGCATAGTGAAAACGGACACACTTTCAAACGTACTCAAGTATCAATAACTAACAGAAAAACAAATAATTGAATGATGATGGCACCAGATTATAGGGTTATTTTACTTCATACACAGTTGGTATTTTTGTATTTCTATGTTTAACTTATATGAGAAAAATCATATATTATATAAAATAACAACTGAAATAATAACAAAAGTTAATATATACTATAAGATAATTATATAATACACACAATAAACGGTAATGATAATTATATCAATACACATAATTAAAATATCAAACGAACCAATACATATTTTTTAAAAACTCTTTAGAACAAAATAATATATTACATAGATTATAACAACTTATAATATACATACAAACAATAGTTACTATACTAATAATAATAATAATTATACATTTATATCGCGCGCACATACTTAGATAATAACACAATGAAATATATACATACTACATTATAACAAAGATATCAATACATATATCATAAATATCAGTCATAATAATACTCATGGACATGAACTTTTGGAGGTACATTTATATTTGAATATGAATAAGAAAAAAATAATGGAAAAAACGAATAATAAGAAGACTATTTGTAATCGATCGATCACATGTTTTGATCGTTCATGATCGATCACAAACCGGCTATCGAGCGTTACGTCCAACTACTTCTCGTCGCGTCGGATGTCGACGCCGATATCGTGAGTTACCGACTTCGGATTCCTTTGAAATTTTCGTCACTTGTCAATGATACTTATATAATCACTTTGTGAGAATTTCAAAAGAATCGGTTTCGTACTTTTGAAATGCTAGGGGGGTGTGCATTTGTATACCTTTACCGAGTTATTGACGTTTTTCTAGACTAAGGGCAATTTTGAACGGTCTGGAAATAAAATGCATAGAAAATCGCTCAAGAAGTTTTACATCCGCTTCGAGAGTGAAATTAGCGTCTTTTCGCTCTGCGACGGGAGTGCGGCTACGGGGGATTTAAATTAGCTTTGATCGTCCCCGTACTCTGGCTTTATAAGCAGGCCATACGTGAACCGGTTGCATGAATAGAATGTTGTAGCAACCTTTATTCAATTTTCTTGAAAACTTGCATATATCAATAAATATGTATGACTGACACTAGTGCTGTAACTGACCCTTGATGATCGGATCGTTTGATCGGATCGGCAAAATTGTATCGATCTTCGAAATCGGATCGACGATCGGGATCGGATGATCGGCTATAAAAAAAAAAAATAAAAAATAAAAAAATATCGTTTTTTTTTTCTTTGGAAAATGATCCCCAAAAAACACAATTTGGGAATATAAATGAATACCAAAGCAACATATATCCATATTAATAAGCCCAAGGTAATCTTGTACGGGTATGCTTTCATTTCAAACTGATTAGCCTACCTCTTCTTTTACAAAATTACTCACGCCGATTTTGAGCTTAGTCCCATGTGATTAATTTGGCGTAACCTTTCAGAAACACATGGGACTAAGCTCAAAATCGGCGCGAATAATTTTGTAAAAGGAGAGGTAATCAGTTTTAAATGAAAGCATACCCATACAAGATTACCTTAGGCTTATTAATATGGATATATGTTGCTTTGGTATTCATTTATATTCCCAAAATATGTTTTTTGGGATCATTTTCCAAAGAAAAAAAAACGTTTTTTTTTTTTTATTAAAAAAAATTTTTTTTTTTGCCGATCCGATCTTCCGATTTTTTCTGCATGATCGGAAATCGGCAAAAACGGTCCGATCATGTATGATCGGATCGTGATCGGCATGCCGATCCGATGATCGGTTACAGCACTAGATATTATGTAACTATTGTCCAGTAGAGATTGGTATGTCATCGATCAAAGCATCAATATTGGTAACGTAAAGCAAACAAGTGATACACCAATACATTTCAAAACATAATTTCATGCAAATAATTATGTCCAATGTTTGCCCCCTGAACAAAGGAGGAGCATCATTCAAAGTCACTCGCTCTATGGGCTAATCCCATTCATCGCGTATAGCGTGGAGGTTGCCATTTTATTTTTTGCAACCCGGGTTTTGAATTGTTCGCGCTGAATTTAATGCTACGTCAAACCCGAACAAACCCGAACAAACAAGCTCGGTCTCTTTTTGTTAGCTCTCGCAGCTCGCAGGGTTTGTGCACAAACACAAGGCAAAAAGTGAGCCAACAAAAAGAGTAGTTCGGGTTTGACGTCACATTTTAGAGCGATCCGAGTTTCATAAACATCAATGGCAGCCTCCTTGCTGTACGCGATGAATGAGATTAGCCCGTACATCGACTGACTTTGAATGATGCTCATCTCTTGCACACAGGGACAATGATGGTCGTATGAAATTCTGTTTTAATGTGTAGAGAACATAATAAAAGATAAATATGTTGGGGAAACTTTCCCTTTAGGATAACGTATATCAGTGTAATTACTGCGATTTATCAGGCACTGACTCGGTAAAAAATGACAAAAATGGGAACCTGACAAAATAAAAAGTGACATGTTCTCACTTAACTAAGACGTCTTAGAACAAAAATTACTCGACCCAAATTACTGTCCTTTGCCTAATATTTTCTATGTAAAAGATGCCCTATCCCGTGATGTGTCTTTATTATGGCAAGTACCCCGTTCCGTTTTTTTGGCAACCCTGTAATGTATAAAGCCCCTCCCCCTGTAATGTATAGAGCCCCTCCCCCCTCCCGAGATCTCGGCTATTAAGAGCCGAATTGCTAGCAAATTTGGCATTCGCATACCTTCCGATATAATCTACATACAAGAATCCATCACAATTTGTTTTAAATTGTAATTAAAGCTAATTGATTATGCAAATATATTCTCCTTTTTATGTATTTCTTTATTTTTCATTTTCATGGGCATGCAAATGTTTTCAAAAGTTGATTTAGATGTTTAGTTTATATTTGTACGATTAATAAGTAAAAAATCTCGTCAAAACCAGAAAACAGAAATGTATAAGAAATTCAACTTTGTCCCGATTTACAAATAAATCTTTTGTTTATTATTGTTTTTTTGTTTCATTTTGTTTTGTGTCATTTTATTTTTTTTCTATCTCTGTAAGTTTGTATTTTATGCATTTGATGTATTTTATGACAAGTGTGTAATAAACTAAATTGAAATGAATTGAACAAATTCTTATCAACAGTATTTCTAATTCGAATCAATGTTTTAGAGCTAAAAATAGAGATTTTGTATTTTTCAAAATTACCTTGCTTTTTAAACACAAATGAATGGGAAATTTCTCCTTTGGTAAATTTTTGAGCGCGACAGGTTACCTTAAAATGTCATGTTACAGCAGGACCGTAGTCACGACGCCCATAACAGACTCTGAAAAAGCAAGTCTCAAAGCGACGCGGTGTGAGAGGTTCGCGTTTCGGAGTTTTTGCAAAAAATGAGTATGAGGGGTAGGGGGGGGGGGGGGGGGGGAGGAGGAGGTAAAAGGCACCCAGTCTTTTAAAGGTTAAAGGAATTGTATTATTGAATCAATTTATACTTTGTTGTTTATCAATTAACAGTTTCTTAATAACTAGTTTCGAATTAATTGCATGACTCTGAAAAACTTAAAGGGGACCACCAGGCAAAGAACAACACATAATTATAGAACCCCTGACGATTCGTTCGCTCTAGGGCAATTCCAAGCAAACGCCGTGACGGTCAGAGGGTGTTTCTCACAATGAAAGTCCAAATAACTCATAAAATCTAAATATCTAGAACCAACTTTTGATATGCATCTGTAACCACTATCCTACCAATAATTTACAATAGGCAAGAAAACCAAAATTCCCAATAAATTATTAATTATGAATATCAATATCTGCCGTAACGCCGTGACGGCAAAAAGACATGGGTTTCTTACATGCTAAGAAACTAAGTAAACTCTGTGAACTACAGGAACATTTTGCACTTTTGTCACATTGATTCTTTGTACTAGACATCAAGCTAGAACATCCAAATAAAAATGTAGACAAAATCCAATGCTCATAGTAAATATGATATCATAAATGTATCTATGCACTGTAACGCCGTGACTGTAACGCCGTGACCTTTGAATTGTACATGTTTTATATATATATTGAAGAGATGAATAATATGATATAATTTTAATGTAGTGATCCAGAATCAATAAAGAACTAGATGAATGGGTGATATAACCAAGATGCTATTAAATGATCATCCGCATGACACAAATTTGCAGCACAGCGCCCTCTATTGATCAACAAATCTTTTAGGACATAATTGAAATTCTTATCTATTTCAGAAGTTAGTTATTAGTTAATGGAACCATCAAATATTAAAACCAAAATACATACTTAAATGTAACAATGAAATATGAGACCTTTGACATCTGACCTTTGACCTTGTTTCTCAAAATAACATACAAATGTTTAATTTTTGGTCTGCACAGTGCATATTTGCAAGTGATTTGTTTCATGTAACATGATTTCAGAGTTAGTAAATGTTTGTTTTTGAATTGGTAATTATCCGAGTGACCTCTGACCTGTGCCCCAAACAGTTTCAGAAAATTGTCTTTTACCTACAGTACTCTTTCTAACATTGATTCTGGAACTTAATTGTGAGAACAAAAAACAACAACAATATTTGGACCTGTTGACCTATGACCTCCCATGACCCCATTCCCTAATCAGGTCATATACTTCACTGGACGCATACCAGTATTATTATCATGTTATCCTTCAAGGATTCTCAAACTATCTTGATAATAATATAATTTTTGCATATTTGTTAGCTATGTGACCTTTGACCTTTGACCTCATGGACCAAAATCATATCCAATAATCCGTACCTCTAAATACATGGATTGTACAAAGTTTGAACGAAATCCATCCAACGATTCTTGAGATATTGCAAAAAAAAGAACACTGATGTACAGATGCACATACAGACAGACGGACATACAACCCATACACATACATGACTCAGGTAACTTTGAGATGGAAACATTATCAACTGACCCTATTCATATAATTATAGCATGAGCAATGCCCAAGCATACCTACAAAAAAAACTTACACTATTTGATTATGTCTACTGTGTTATGTCAATGGGAATCCAGTAGGTAGCGTCACGGCGTTACACAAAACGTAACGCCGTGACCAAATTGATATTGATTATATTAATAAGTGGTAAAAGATATGCTGCTATTCAGCATGCATATTATAGCCCTATGGGCTAATACAGAGAAAACAAAAAATTATTTCATTCCCATTCATATTTTTCCAGAAATATTAAAAATATCTGTTTTTAGTGTAACGCCGTGACATATTAATCATTGTAAATGAGACAGTCACTGAAGCGGAACGAAGAGCGAAAATGACGAAATTGATATTTATCTGAAAAATTGTAGCAATGATCCTATCAACACTGAAATAAAATTTTATGAAAACTCCTTTTTGCAGTTCTTTTATGCTTAATATTTAATTGAATGTTTTGTGAAAATAACTGAAAATTAATTTATGCTATATATTAACAATAAAATAATAGTTTACAATTTTTTTTTTCAAAAACAAAATACATTTTTGGAAAGTTCAATCTTTTAGCTTTCATTTGATACCAAATTTGTTATGGTACAACGAATTTGAAAAATCAGTGGTTATGTCAATGTTTGCTTGGAATTGCCCTCTAGACAAAGTAATGTTCGTACATGTATGCAGACCCATGAACGCATGCTTTGGAATGGTGATGCGTTTTCCAATCTTATATTATATAATCTTCCAATCTATTATATGTTTTCTGGAAACATAATTATTTGTGTGAACTTGTTGATGGAATGGACTACTAAAGACGTTACCTTTCATGTATAAGAATATTATTTTTGGATGGTGGTACCCTTTAATTCTTGTCAAAATAAGATACACGTTGAAAGTTGACATTTAGTCACAAAATAAAATAATACAGTTGGCATATATCTTTTAAAGGGAGAGATCCTCTTTTGCAAGCCAAAATTCAAAAGTTGCGAGGTTATTGTATTATATGAAAGGAAATGTCATTTAATAGCATGCCTGAAAAAATTAGGGCTTGAAATCTCTTTTTCGTGGAGTTATAGACCTAAAACTGAATAAGCTGAGGGACGTCGGTTAAATAGGTACATACGTATTTTCGGCCGGTGAGTAAGTTCGTACATAGATTTCACGGAGTGCCAGATCGGTATGCGTGACCCGCGCTAGCTACGTGACCCGCGCATAAGTACTAATGTGTGGGCGTTTACCAAGCAAAATACCCAAACATCGCTTCAACTGACTACATGTAATTATATATTCTTTCTTTTTGAGATCTTTTTCCGTGACATACGTTAACAAATGTCGGCTTCACAATACCTTTACGAGAATTAGTACTATATTGTTTTAATATTATGCTAAATCAGTTGAACTCCTTTATTGACCGATATATAGTTTAAATGGAGGGACGCATTCGTTTTTCATTCGTAGAATCCAAATTAGAGGGCTGTTCGCTCTGATTTTTTTTTGCGTGTTACATTTATCCCCATCCGTCAACTGAAAGCTGTTCAGACGTTTTGTAAATGTGGACCTGTCCCTTTAACAGCATGGCAAAAATAAATTTGATTTTTGTTCAGCATCTTTTGGAAATTTTAACACTGTTTAAAGGTTATGTGATTGTATTGATGCAAATTGTTTGAAGGAAAAACATGTACTGCAGGTGTTATTCTTATTTCCATTATGATACCATAATATGTATTATGTGATGTCCACTATTGTATTTTCTTTGGTATATTAGCTACGACTGTCTACACAATCAACGTCACAAGAGATTCAGAGGGAAACATTCGCTCATCCAACTATCCATCGAACTACGACCCTTTACAAACTGTTCAGTGGAAAGTAGAAGCCGAATATGCATGTCGCATCGTGATTGAGTTCACATCATTTTACACTGATGAAGATGATAAACTCGAGGTAAAGGACAGTACTGATCCATCCAGAAACCTTAAGTACTGTGGGGATGGAGCAGAATTCACACCATTTATTTCAAGTGGGCATAGTATTGAGTTGACATTCACATCCGATGCGTCGTATGAAGAGGAAGGGTACGACTTGACACTTCGCTGTTTATTGAAAGGTAAGTTATATTTGTGGGATTGATAATATAAGAGTTTCAAACGGATAATTTATTTCTAAAATAAAAATGGATGTGGTGGCATGAAACATTTTAGTTCATAAAGCAATGAACATTGTGTTATTGAATTTTCATCAGTAAAATAATAAAATAATCTGTGTATGTTAGTTTTTATTTATGAAATATATTTAAATCGTATAATTATGTTTTCAGTAATTGACATAGAAATATGATTTGTTTTTTATTTTTGTATTTCACCTGAAACGTAAGTTATAGACCACCATCACATTTTCTCCTTTACATTGATCAATTTACTCTACATTTAACTGAACTTGCATCTTCTTGCATATGCCGTGTATCATACATTACATAAATAAATTATGAGATTTCGAAATATCAATTATTGTATAAAGATGTACACGTTTTCTTTCACTTTGAATCTTATTCAGAAAACCCTAATGTCAACAGCATTTTCACAGAGAGTGGACTCGTAAAAATAGTGAAAGGAGTTGCAGAGCACACATGTGTAGATAACTTGGACATCCTGATTGCGGATACATTATGTAGGGAAGCTGGGCATCCAAGGGCCTACAGTATCACTATTGAAGAGTCTGACGGCAATCTGAAGGCAGTTTCAGGGCTGGGGAATGTTGCCCATTGTGACAAAAGTAAGTTTTCATCTGTTCACTATGAAATGTGAATATCGATGTAAACCATACACAAAATGCAAGTCCTCGTCCACTATAAAACACATCCTCTTGCAGTCGTGATTTTTTTCCTTTCAGATTGCGAATAGATTATAATATTTTTATGGTAGTTATTATGTAAATTTAAAAAAATATGTAAATTATGTGTGAAAATTATATGTTCCAATTTCATGGTTGACTAAGCACAAAATTAAAGACAAAAATTACCATACTTCAAACTGAGACAGGTAGGCCTAATGTCAGCACGTAACATGAGTTTATTGAGAATTTAGAAAATTCTAATTGCATTATCACAAATCACGATCAATTCAATAACATGTGATGTTAAAAAAGAACAACGTCTGGAATTTCCGACACAATCGTTTCAAAACTATTAATCGATGCATACAACAACATATTGTGCTGTTGCACAACCAAATACAGCCATGCATAAACTGGATAATTTCTTATCATAATCGACCTCGTTACGCCCTGAAAACCCCACGTAATGATATACCCTCCCGTGCCATAAGTATTGCAACATGGTGAAATTCGTTACATTTTTGGTAAAATGACTTATCTATGTTGAAGCGGTGTTTTGTTCTAAATAATTGAATAGTGATCGACATTCCGCTAAAAATGGAAGGTGCACATTGTTCACTTTCTCATTCAAGGCCACTGAGTCCCTCATGCACACACCATGGTTAGGACAGCCGAGTTATCTAACGTGCAACGCCGACATATCGTCGCCCTGAGGGAGCAGGGTGCTTAGGTGGCTAAGATTGCTGAACACTTTCAGGTATGCCGTCAAACGGTGTACAGAGTGTGTAAACGCCATATGGAAACGGACAATTTTGATAAGCGACCAAGACCTGACAGAGGTTAAAAGACCACACGTCTGGAAGATTGGTACCTCCAGCGTCAGGCTCGTCTGGCCCGATTCGAATCTGCACAAACTTTGGCAGCTCACTGGAGCTACAGGATTGGTAGGAGAATCTCAAAGAGAACGACACAAAGACGCCTGAACTCCCATAAACTTCATGCCCGCATTTCCAGGAGGAAGATTCTCATATCTCGTGTCAATCGCCGGAGACGCATCAGGTGGTCCTCCAGAGTGAGGGATTGGACGATGTAGGACAATTGGAGTCACTTCCGGTCTTTTCCGACGAGAGTTTGTTTTGCCTTTCTTCCAACAACGAAAGAGTAAGAGTCTGGCGTTAACCCATCACCTCATATGACCCAAAGAACTTGATCTACACACAAAGGAATGCAGTTTCAGTCATGGTTTGGGGGTGTGTCGGCATCTATGGAGTCGGCGATCTTGTTGTCGTGTACGGGAACATGGATAACGCAAAAATATCGGGAGATTCTGGACTCTCACTTGTTTCCATCCATTGGTAACATCTTTGGCGACGCACAACACCCGTTCATTTTCCAGGATGACAACGCACCGGCGCACAGGGCTGCCCAGAAGGACCAATGGTATGACGAAAATGGCGTCAACAGGGTGCAGTGGCCAGAACAATCACCAGATGCTAACCCGATAGAGAATCTGTGGGATGCCATCAAGAAAGCCCTCACCAAGGACCGACCAACCACCAGGGAGGGTTTGATCCGCTCTATCTTCAGGGTCTGGGGCAGCATCATCCAAGAAAGACTGCATGGTCTATACGGGAGGATGCGCGCCATTATTAGAATGCGCGGGTACCCAACAAAATACTAGAACTTCATGAACTTTACATGATAAATGACTCTTGACATGTTAATGAAATGTGTCTGATAATAAGATCTTAAATCATGTACTACAAATTAATTAAAACACCACTTATTATCATGTCATACATTGCCTCCTGTGTAATGCATGTGTCTATGTTGCAATACTTTTGGCACGGGAGGGTAGTATATTAAATTAAACCAATTCAATAGCTCCGCCACCTGTCTTTAACAGAATCTAAACCACTGTCTCCAAACCATAAATAAGAGCACTGCTGATCTCAATACCCTCAAGATTGTAGATTAACCCCTTTAAATATTCCAGACGTCGTTCTTTTACAAATCACCCCGCCCCGTCCACTCTGTATTGTTGTACTCTTTTGTTCACTTCCTTATCGCACTTATTACACTGAATAGTTGATTCCAACCTCACTGGGCCCAAAAAGAAACTTTTAATTTTTCACATGGTCATATCTTGAAAATCTGTCCATCAAAATTAACCAAAATGACACACTGCATTACTTAAATTCCCTACTCCAATGACATGTCAATATCCAAATGGTTACCTTACTGACAGAACTGAAAAAATGCACTGGCATGGAATCGTTTGATGTATCAAATGTCATAGTCTGGAAATTACGGCAACAGAGTTTAAGGCAGGTGAGGAAGTCAAAACAGATTGAAATGAAGGTAATGTCAGTTACCCAAACACAGACGTCAATAGTGGGTGTGTCCACCATGTGCTTGGAAGCATTCAGTGCATCTACTACGCATGCCGTCCACTAGGTATCTGATACAGGCTTGGGGGAGATTGTTCCTCTCTTCCTGTAGATCTAGACAGTGGCGTAGCGTGGTCGGACTGATTGGGGGGGGGGGCACGCAAATTATTGGGGGGGGGGACACACCTTACGTACATTGTATTTCTTTGTTTTTTCAAAAAATGCCCCCTTATGTTTTCTATTTTGTTTTTTTCAAAATTATTAGGGGGGGCACGTGCCCCCCCCCCCCCCGTGCCCCCCGTCGCTACGGCACTGGATCTAGAGCTGCTCTGAGTGTGTGCATTAACCGGCGGATTGTCCCTTACTGTGACATGTGGTCCCGGAAGTTGTTCCATGTCAGTACTTTTTTGCTGTTGTGTCAGTTGGGCAACTGCTTGGTTACTGACATGTGTTTAAGGTAGAGTATTTAAGTAATCCGGTGTGTCATTTTGGTTAATTTTGATGGACGGGATTTTAAGATATGATCATGTGAAAAAGTATAAGTTTCTTTTTGGGCCCAGTGTACATATTTGAATTCGTTCACCTTAGCCACCTCGGCTCCTTGCAACATAACATACAGTAACCATCACAACCTAACATCTTCATTTGCTCACATGTTATCGGTTTTATTCCTGCTGATTTTCATCCCCCTACACTCTCTCCAGGGCATCCCCCACCTTTTTTTTTACAAGCTCTTCTAAAAATGTTCCCTTCTCGGTTATCCTCAAACAACATGGTCCATGTCCCATTGGGGATTCTCACCTGAGTTAATATGTTATCCGGGCCATCAATATCTTTGTGGTCTTCAGTTTTCTTGAATTAGACATAACGAACATTAAAACTTACTGGCAATACAAATCTGAAAACTTAATACATATAAGCAACTAAAAATATTTTGTTCATCATATTGATTCTACAAATGAAATATGTTGGCAAAGGTTAATAGCCTATTACAATACGCAGTAACTTTATTTTAAGTCTCAATTATTTCTTATCTTTCTCTAGCACATTTCCGCCTTCAAGACTGTCCAGCAAGTCAAAGGAACTGCACGACGTTTCAATCGGCAACGATTCTGTGCAACAGTAAGTACACAACCAAGCAAACCATCCCACATGGCAACCAGAACCAATGGACCGTACTTCCCCAACGCCCCCCAAAAAACAAAACAAAACAAAAAACAAACAAACAAATAACAAATATCAAAAATAAAATAAAATCTTTGAAAGTTTTTGGCGCTACTTGCTAGCAAAGAATCCTGATCTGTTTTCGTATCCTCACAGGAGTAGGAACTAGGTTCGAAAATATTGCGACTGTTACTACAACATTTCAAGCCATACCCTTCTATCTCACATCGACGAGCTTCCATGTGAGGGCATTATTGTGTTGTATAAGTTTGATTCAAATTGAAGTGAAAATGGCAAGCTTATATAGTCCGGGGGGCCTAACTAGTCTAGGAAGACGAAATGTAGAGACATTTACATTAACATTTGGACTTTTTTTTTAACATGTCATACATTACGTCTTGGTACACTGTGTACACCAAATGTACTCAGGTCACTTTAACAACGTCTTAGCCTACCCAAAACCCCCAAATTTGGTTGGAAATATTTAGGCTACTCACCTGAATTTTAATAATAATAATAATAATAATAATAACTGTTATTTAAATACGCTATTCACGCGGGTATCATAGCGCTTACAAATACACAAAAATACAATTATACAATCAAAAACTTACTAATTACATACATGTATACAAATATTAACTTAATAATCAATCACAAAACAGGGAAAAGGTGGGTTTTTAAGTGTGATTTAAATGTAGTGATAGATGGAAACTCTCTTATTATTTGTGGTAAACTATTCCAAATTGTTGGGGCTAATATTCCAAATCTTTTACCAAAATGAACGTAATTTGAAGTGGGTATAATCAATCTAGTGGTATCTTTTGATGAACGAAGGGGGCGAGGAGGGTTATAACGTACAATACAATTTGACAAATAGGGGCAGAGTTATTCAAAATTTTATAAACCATCAAACATATCTTAAATTTAATTCGTTCAGAAATGGGTAACCAATGGAGTTCATGAAGTAGAGGTGCAGATGGTGTTTTGCGGCCAAGTCCAAAAATCAGTCGGGCAGCCCGGTTCTGAATAGTTTGAAGTTGTTTCATGTCTTTGGCTGAAAGGACAGTGAGCAAGCTGTTACAGTAATCTAGTCTTGAGATGATCAGGGCCTGAACTGCGTGATGACATGTTTTCCTGTCGATGTATCGTCGAATGCGCCATAGATTGCGGAGGTGGAAATTGCAGGAGCGTGCTATATATGTGATATGTGGTTTGAGTTTCAATGTAGAGTCAATATATACGCCCAGGTTCATTACTTTAGGTGACAGGGGTATTGCTTCATTGCCAATCGTGAGATGTAGGTTTGTCAGATGAGTGAATGAGGATGTAGAACGGCCCAAAGCCAGGAATTCGGTTTTGGCATTATTGAGTTTGAGAAAGTTCGCAGACATCCAATCGCCTATCGCAGAGATACAGGCAGACAAGCAAGAAAGGGAAGTTTTTACATCATCAGAGCTTTTTGGATCGTACGAAGCGAAAAGTTGTATATCGTCAGCATATATGATGTACTTGATATTATAACTGTTGATAATATCTGAGATCGGGGTGATATATGTGCTGAAACAACACCGGTCCCAGTACAGATCCTTGCGGGACTCCATAGTGAACTGGCCAAGGGTCTGAGAGCTGTCCATCTATGGTGACACGAGATGTCCATCCGGTCAGGTACGAACGCATCCATTGATGAACGACTCCAGTCACATGGAAACGAGCGTTGATGCGTCGTAGCAGGATAGTGTGGTCAACCGTATCAAATGCAGCGCTTAGATCCAGTAACACCAGGAACACACCGCAACGCTGATCAATATCAGACATGATATCATTCTGCAATTTCAGGAGAGCAGTTTCTGTACTGAAGTTTCTTCTGTAGGCAGATTGCATGTCGTCATATAGGTTATTGTTGGTAAGGTGATCAATGAATTGAGAGGCGGCTGCTTTCTCAATAATCTTTGCCACACAGCTCAGATTGCTGACAGGTCGGTAGTTTTTCAGATCTTCTGGATCTAGAGAAGGCTTTTTAATTATAGGCGTGACGATAGCCTGGTGAACATCTGACGGAAAAACACCAGATCGTAGAGAAGCATTAACAATTGTAGTTAAGGAGCTCAGATTGCACAGCAAATGTTTTTTAAGAAGCCACGTTGGTTGAGGGTCGGACATACAGGATGTTGACATGTTCATGACAATGGCCTTTACATTATCTTCTGTAACATCATGGAAATCTAATAGCTGTTGATCTACCATTAGAGCCGCAGATGATTCGCTAACAATGTCATCAGTCATGAGACCCCTAGCCAGGTTCACTCGGATTGAGAGAATCTTTTGACGAAAGAAAGTGGCAAAAGCATTTGACAGTTTCACTGGACAGTCGTAAGTAGGAAGTAGTTTTACGTTCCTTTGAAGAAGTTGATTAACTGTTCGAAAGATTGTTTTGTTATTTGCACCATTCAATGTTTCTATCAAGTGATGTCTTTTTGCTTGATCGATACACTGGCTCACTTTCTGGATGGCCTCGGTGAAGATTCCACGATTGGAGTCCGTTTGATTTTTCCGCCATTTACGCTCTGCTCTTCTTCTTATCCTGCGAGCCTCCAAGATATCATCGTTGAACCACGGATTCCTCGGCCGAGCGGATCTGACAGAAGTCACTTTAGGAGCAACAGCATCTAATGATTCTATTACAGCTGAATTGTAGGCTTTCAAGAGAGTATTTACGTCTGTTGTCTCAGGTAATATCGACAGCTTTTCCATTAGCAAGTCGGCATATCTCTTGGCATCCATGTCTTTGAATTTTCTGACAGTACGTTGGACCTTCCTTTTGCTTAGTGGTGGAAGATTTAACTCAAAACGGATGCAGTGGTGGTCCGACAAAAGGTTCTCGTGTATAGTTATATCTCGTATCAGGCTTTCACTGCAAGGTGCTTCATCTATAGCATGAGGTGCTAAATGGGTGGAGGTAGTATTCCTTGTCATTATAAGATCTAAGGTATGTCCCAGGTTGTGAGTAGGACCTTTCACATGTTGCACAAAGTCTGCAGACTCCACTTCAGACAGGAACTGTTCAACCTCGGGCTTGGAAGGGTTGTCAACGTGCACATTAAAGTCGCCAAGCACGATGACATGACCCGCAAGCCGTGTCGTCTCTTGGGTGAAGATCTCAAAGTCAGTTATGAAATCACTAACACGTAGGCCATTCCTGGACGAAGGTGGTGGTCTATAAACAATCAGAAAATGAACAGACCCGGAGCTGCTAACAATGTGTGCGTGTTCAAATGTAGGGAAGGTGGACATCACATCGGTCTTCAGAGACAGCTTAAGAGATGAACGAAGCACCACTGCAAGGCCTCCTCCTCGGGCGTCACCAGGTCTCGGGATGCTCACCATAGAGTAGCCTGGAGGAGTACATTCACCAGCTATGACGCCGTCGTCTTTCTGTAGCCAGGTTTCAGTTATCAGCATTATATCAAGCTCGTGTTCAGTTATGTAGTCATGGAGGAGTGCACTTTTGTTCCTTACAGAATGAGCATTCCAAAGGCAAACTTTAACAGTTGGGAGTTGTTGAAGACTTGGATTACGAATAACAACTTGTCTCAGATTCTGGTGGTTGCTGCTGGTTGTAGCAGGCAGATGAGTACTCCCTTTTTGAAGATGTCCTGTCCTAAAGACGTTTACAACTTGTCGTTCTAGTCAAATCCAAACTTTTCCAAAGGAAAACACAGCCAGACGTTCGACGTGCCGCCATTCCTGTTACACGTAAACACAGTTGCGGGTTACGCACATGTAGTAGGTATTGTATTTGCCTGAAAAGACATTTGCATAATATACGCGAATACGGGTGCCGGACAACTCGGCCAATGGATAACTCGACCCTTACGAACTCGGCCAACGACCCCTACATACTCGGCCAAACCGAGTTGGTAGGGGTTTGGGTCTGACCTCGGGACAACTTGACCCCTTTTATTTTTGTTTAATTTTTGACATTTTAAATATTTTTTTCTAAATAAAAAGTAATAAAATGGGAAGAATTGGTCTTCACGGGCAACATGTGTAAATTTTGTTACGGGAAATAAAGTATTTGAGGAGATCAGACCCAACCCCTACCAACTCGGTTTAGCCGAGTATGTAGGGGTCGAGTTATCCGTTGGCCGAGTTGTCCGGCACCCGTATTTGCGTATATTATGCAAATGTCTTTTCAGGCAAATACAATACCTACTACATGTGCTTAACCCGCGACTGTGTTTACATGTAACAGGAATGGCGGCACATCGAACGTCTGGCTGTGTTTTCCTTTGGGAAAGTTTGGATTTGACTAGAACGACAAGTAAACGTCTTTAGGACAGGACATCTGCCTGCTCCTCAAAATTCAGGTGAGTAGCCTAAATATTTCCAACCAAATTTGGGGGTTTTGGGTAGGCTAAGACGTTGTTAAAGTGACCTGAGTACATTTGGTGTACACAGTGTACCAAGATGTAATGTATGACATGTTAAAAAAAAAGTCCAAATGTTAATGTAAATGTCTCTACATTTCGTCTTCCTAGACTAGGGCCTAACCTTGTTTTGAGTTATATAGATTTTTTCAATGGATCCTGACTGTCAAGGCATCCAATTTGAAGAAACAGAAAACTGGGACTTTGTCAGTGTAGAGCAATTTTAGATATTGGTAAAAACAAAATGGCCACCAAAATAGCCAATTTTAGACCTTCAAAATTCAAAATCCCCCGAGATCTCGGTCAATGAATGGGTGACTGCCACAACATTGGCACGCATATACCTTGGTAGATGTTCTACATGTATGCATAATTAGTTTTTGAATAATTTATATTTCTTAGTAATTAATTGTGCAAATTTATGCAAAAATACATTTTTAGTCTTTAAATTACTAATTTCTTGCTTGAAATAAGCGAAGTATAAATAGATATAACTGTTATGCCTTAATTAACAACCTTTCAACATACAAAATTGCAAAAAGGAAATTTGTCCTAATGTATTTCTTTGTTTTTTTAATTTCTTATGTATTTCTTAGTTTTTTAGACTTATGTATTATATTATTTGTTTTCAATTTGTTTTGTTTTCTTAAAGGGATAGTTGAGTTCTGGTAAAGAGAGTACAGTTTTGGTCAAACTGAATTTTAGTAACAAAAAAACCTGCACCATTACATTACAAACTAATAGGTATAACTCTACTCCATGCTTGAAAGGTATTCAAAATCACTAACGACTGAGTAGAAAGCCTTTTATTATTCAAACAGAGGCGTTCAAACTCAAGATGGCGCTCTCTAAAAACACATTGGTTTAAACCATTTTAAATAAAATACTGTGCATGTGAAGGTTCGTAAAAATAGTGATTAGATAGAGAGATAATCAACAACTATTAAAAAACTTCTTTTGAAAATTTTTGAAAAGAGGAAGCATTTTTTAAAAATTTGTAACGGTTGGTTCAAAATTAGCTAATTTTTGTGGGGCCCCACATTTATTACAAATGGTTACGTTTATGGATATTTCAGCCGTTTCTGAACCAATTTTGATCAAATAAAGTTTATTCTGTCACTAAATTATTATGCTCTTTAAAATTTTACACTCAGTTTTTCATTATCTCATAAAAAAAATTATTATGTGTAGCGCCCTCTCTACCAAAACTCAACTATCCCTTTAACAAATGTCCAATTATTTTTAGCCTACAATTGAGTAATTGCAGTGATTGAAATGAAGACTAATGAAGATTTTATGTTTCCTAGAAAAAAGTCAATTTCCATAGGATTTGTACACAAATCACAACATCAAACGTTTTCTGAGCTGACATTCACTTTCACAAGGTTGCATGACATTGTAATGGTATGCCCGGTCGTCACAAATTTGGTCCCACAAGATGCGCAAGACTTTGAAGAAAAAATTAAGAAGACGCACAGTAATACGTGCCCGTGTTTCGAAAGTATCTCGCTTAACGGCGTACAGGGCGGGGGGGGGGGGGGGGGGATTCTGCCCCTAGCCCTTCTGGGGTTAAGGATACTCATATTCTTAATTTGCTGAACTGAGAACACACATTTCTGTCGTTTTTATTTCAATTTCTGACTGCCAGAGTCGATTCATTTAGACATCCCATGGATGCATGACAAGCACAGGACATTATAAAAGCCAGGTTTACCTCGTTGCGGCCCCATCCTAATGAAAGTTTCACATTTGGCGGTGTTGCCAAAGGTATGGATCATTTTGTCACTTTGGTCACTTTCCTGTTTCCTAATTAATGCAGTGGGATCCAATATCGATTGGATACAACTATAATGCACTCTTCCTCCCATCCAAAGATGGGCACGATGTACATTCTCTGTCAAAGCTTCAGTTGTTGGTGGCATTGTGGTTTAGAGTGTTGGTCGCTCCTGCCTTCCTGACTCGTGTAGTCCACACTCTCAGTTGAGCCTCTGACATTGTCTTAGTCTTGGGCTGCCATTTCACAATAATTATAATGAGCCATGTTGAACCTTGAACCACAGCAGACATGTCTGCTTACATGTCTCCAATCGATGGCAAAGGAACACATTTTCTGACACAGCAGTTTTAGCAACGGTTCTTTGCAGATACAAAATATGCTCTAACCCTTAAGTATATTATGATACCAAGTTGATATACTCTCACATGATTGGTCTACAAGCAAGTTCATGATGAAGTTCAGGATGTATAACGTTGTACTAGATGTCAACAGTGCCTACACCTAGATCTGTTTGATGAGTCTGGAGATATGCAGATCCCCAAGTCTAAGGTGGCAATGAAGAACCAGACAAATTTTTGAAGTATCAGCCAGGCGTGTGGCACAGGAAGAAACATGCATAGCGGTCGATGGCTGTGCTCTTCCTTTTGATTCCTACTTGGCCTTTATCAACAACAATTAAAACTAACAGTGGTGGACTTTGTATGCAAATTCAAAGGTAAGATAGAAGGGAGAATCAAATCCGGTGATTTGTGATTTTGATGTTTGACAGACTGTACCATGACTAATAGCACGAAGTGTGCATCAGGATATCAAGAGGCAATGATAGTAGCAGAATCTTTCCAGATGAGTGTCACGTAACCCCTTCCTTCTCAGAATCTGGCTCTGATCGTCACACAGAACATACTTTGCAAACACCTGAAAAATAATACAGATTTTATCACGAAACCCAAGCTTGTAATTTCCAGCCAAGATGATCCTCCTGTTGAAGTAGGCACAGGTTGTGTTGCAATGCAAAAGCACGATATGACAACATCACATGAGACTGTTATGATTATTGTGCAGCAAGCTATTATACTTGCAGCAGATGAAGGAGGATCCATCAGGGGTTCTGCAAACAACGGAGGTTTTCCTGCTTTATATTTTCCACAAGCAAGTTCTTCAATCATCCATGATTATTTAGTCGCCCATCAAAGACCTGAGCTTGATATACATGCCACAGTGGACAGGTAGAGGGTCATTTACCCTTCCATGTTAGCTGGTCACGCATTTACCGGTTGTGATGCTGTTGGTGCATATTGTGTGATCTGCAAAGAAACTGTTTCATCAGAAAATATGTTCCTTTGCCATCGATTGGAGACATGGAAACAGGCATGTATGCATGGGTTCAAGGTTCAACAGGGGGCGTTGCATAAAACTCACAACGCAAAGTTGCGTTTGATTTTCGACGCAAGTCACCAAAAATCAAAGGCAACTTTGCGTTTAAACGCAACTCTGTTGCATAAAGACTTGAGCTTGAAAGCAAACGCAACTTTGCGTTCGATATCAAACGCAATTTTGCGTCTGATATCAAACGCAAGTCAAATTATGTTATGGATCAGACGCAAAGTTGCGTTTGATCCGGATGTTTATGCAACGGTCAATTGCGATCAAACGCAAGTTGCGTTTTATGCAACGCCCCAAGGGCTCATTACATTGTGAAATGGCCAGCCAAAGACTAAGACAATGTCAGAGGCTCGACTGAAAATGTGGACTACACTAGTCGGGAAGGCAGGAGCGACCAACACTCCATACCTTACCACAATGCCACCAACAACTGAAGCTTTGGCAGATAATGTTTATCGTGCCTATCTTTGGATGGGTGGAAGAGTGCATTAGAGTTGAATCCATCGATATTGGATCCTACTGCACTTATACTGCGCATATTTTTAGACCAAATTTGTGATGACCGGGCATACCGTTACAATTTCACGCGACCTTTTGTAAGTGAATGTTAGCCCAGAAAACGTTCAATGTTGTGATTTGCGTACAAATCATATGGAAATTGCCTTTTTCATATAATGAAGATAAAATCTTCATTATTTTTCATTCCAATCACGGCAGTTATTAATTTGTAGGATAAAAGTGGTTGGACATTGGTTAAGAAAACAATTTTATTGAATAAAAAACCCAAATATAATACAAAGTTTAAAAACTAAGAAATACATAAGAAAATTAAAAAAAACAAAGAAATACATTAGGACAAATTTCCTTTTTGCAATTTTGTATGTTGAAAGGTTGATAATCAAGGCATAACATATATATTTATATTTATACTCAGCCTTTTCCAAGCAAGAAATAAGTAATTTAAAGACTAAAAAATGTATTTTTGCATAAATTTGCATAATTAATTAGTAAAAAAATATAGAAATTAATAATTTTCCAAAAACTAAATATGCAAACGTGTAGACCATCTCCCAAGGTATATGCGTGCCAAATTTTGTGGCAGTCATCCATTCATTGGCCGAGATCTCCGGGGATTTTGAATTTTGAAGGCCTAAAATAGGCTATTTTGGCGGCCATTTTGTTTTTGCCCATATCTAAAATTGCTCAACACTGACAAAGTTCCATTTTTCTGTTTGGTCATCTGCAGTACCTAAGGAAACATAATCAATACAAAAAAAACACTATATACCTCAAAACAAGGTGTAGCCTCATGGCTGCCGAACTAATAGTTCTATTCTAAATAATAACCCTTCGTCCTTCTTTAGAAAATCAGATTGTATTCATGGAATTCGTATTCATTAAGAATGTTATAGTCATTACTTGGACGATTTCTCGTCCATTTGTTGAAATTTACATAATTTGTTTAGTATTATGAATTGTTATTCGTCAACATAGTCATATTCGGTTAATGATTTTCATAATTGTTTCTTGTATCTTTCGAGAATGCTCAAGGCTTTGAACGAAATATTTACATTCCACCTTTTTACTACGATTCCCACAATTATTGTTAAAGGGACTTAGTAAAATTGTCCGAATCCTCAAAATCAATTAGAATTCTAGCGGTTCCCTCATAACTTGTTTTTATTCTTATAACAATGAAAGCATGGGACACATTTCGGTTTTTAACATTTCCACTTCGTTCAAACGATATTTACGATTGAAGTGTTCGGATATGAAATTATCTACGGGACCTTCTGAGCCGTGTACAAAGTAAGTGCAATGTGAAAGTGAATATCACTTTGCATTTCGCTCATTTCTCGGCCAAATAACATCCAATTAACGTGATATTTTCACACATTACTTTCTGGACATATCATAGCACACCAATACACATTTTATTAACCACGCATCACTTTTTGCACTTGTCAGCAAAGTTACTAGATCCATTTAAGTATGTTTTGAGAACAATATGTATTCGACTTATTTTTCATACGCAGCTTTGGCGTTTCGGGGCTGTTACAATTTTCATCGTGAAAGACCAGCCTTTTTAGAAAATCGAAAGAACTACACGAGACAACAGTGCTTGAAATATTGTAATGAAAAGTACGCAAGCCCCCGGTTTGCGACACTTCATCAAGAAAACTCATGTGCATGCTTCACCAAAACTGCGGTGGATCTAGCTGGACTAAGACAAGACAGTAACGAATGCCGTCGAGATGCCAGACAAAGGAGAAGGAGAGAAACTCGTCAGGACTTTTGGGTTTCTGTTTATGATAGTAAGTACGAATGGTAAAATAATAAATCAGACGATTCTAGGCAATATCGTCCCTATTCATGAGGTTGAAAATGATAATTCAATTATAGATAATTATTTCAGACGAATTTTCCGAAAAATTATATTGGAGATTTATTTTACAACATAACAATATCATCATCAAATTCTCCTGAATGATGTGTGAAAGTAACATAGAAAAAGAAAATTGTTAACCTATAGTGGAAATGTACATTGATTTCAGATTTGATCCCGATCGTTCGCGCGTAGTAACCGAATTCGGATAACATTTACTTAATCGTTCCGGCACGCATTTCAATTCAATCTTAGGGAAAATGTTAACAAATTAAAACCCATTTAATTGTTCTGTTGCCATAAGCCGAACAACAAGTACAAGGAAAGTGGGAAAGCTCCAAGTGATTTTAGTTTAATTTGACAACGTCAATGGATCACTTTTAGAAAATATATTTTCATGATGATTCTTTCTGAAAGACTTCTGACTGGCTAACGTTTTATCGAATTTAATGGTTTACGTGTAATTCTTTTGTGCTCCTTTATTTTCTACGAAATTCCAGCTTCTATAGGATTCTGTGGGAGTCACCCGACCCTAGAGAACGGAACATGGGTCCCGGATGATAGCGATTCGCGTTTGGGGTCAACGATACGCGCAACCTGTGATCAAGGCTACACTCTTCATACTACGAGCAACTCACTCACCTGTCAGATCGAATCATCAACATCAATTCTACGGGCGGAATGGAAAGAAGAGGGAGAATTCCTTTCATGTGTTCCTCAAGATAATCAAGAAACTAGTATGTATTGATAAGTATCCCCTAACTCATACAAATCAAGTGAAGTAGGGCCATTCCCAAAACACTTTAAAATGTATATAAATCAAAAATGAAATTGACTCAGTTTTTTAATGTAGCATTATGATTTTCCTTTAACGTGGTGAAAGGATCAAAGTCCATACTAAATTAGCTTGATAGTTAAACTACATATCAATTTTGTTTGCTTGTATAATTTAAATTCTTTATATAACTGTACACTTGAAAATCCTGGCAAAACATATAAACATAATTTATAATACTCCAATTGATATTTACTTTTTGGGTATTATCTGTAATTATGGCATTTTCTTATTTTATTTTTTGCTAGGTTCTCTGCCCGGACCAGAGTCAACTGTCAATGGTAAATGTAATGTTTATATTCATGATACAATTAATATTTCGGCAATATTATCATTGTTCAAAATTATACCGCTTGCTTAGCATGCTTCTGGAAAGGGGATATTTTTAGAAGCATAATGTTATTATTATTAGTATAAATATTGTATTTCATTGTTTAAAGGATATAAGTTCATGTAGTAGTACTAGTGGTGTTAATACCAATATATCGGCAATATTATCATTATTCAAAATTATACCTCTTGCTTAGCATGCTTCTGGAAAGGGGATAGTTTTAGATGCATACTTTTATTATTATTAGTATAATTATTTTATTTCATTTTTTTAAAACATAGAGGTAGTAGTACTAGTGGTATTAATACTAATACTACCACTACCATGACTAATAAGATATGACGAAATGACGACGTACAAAGTTTTATCGTTTAATTGTAGAATTAAACGATACACTTTTTAACATGTTTATATACTTCAAGTAATATACATCAACGATTTATCTATATTTATTTTTGATAAACAGAAACACAATCCTTAGGACCATCGGAGACACCCTTTCCAGGTAAACAATACAATACAGTACCTTATAATTGTACATTTAATACTTTTGACTTTAAAAGTAAGTGTTGATTATTATAAGCTATTGAACCAAACCAAAACACTCTTATTGAAATGCATTTGAATTCGCATTTTTGTGTACGAGTCTCAATTTACGGGTGATATCATTATATCCATAATCCATGTAATTGAATAAAGTTAGTTAAGCCATTGAATGCAATACATTATAATTCATATATCATATCATTCTATTCGGATAATTAATTATTACTAATTTCCAAGAATTGCTGCTAGTTTATGTAGTTTTTGTATAAATCTTTAACTTGCTTAGTAAGTGTTATAAATATTAATTTGTAAGTATTTTAAATTTTATAAATTTTACTTTTAAATATTAAATTTGCATTAGAAAATCGAATTAATACACGATGCCTTAATATTATATTATGGGCTTTTGTTATTACTCATTTCATGTATCAATATATAAAACAACATTATTACTCACTGTCGTTGGTTAGTAATTACGGCTAATTCGTTATTCTATTAATTTGTGATTGAGCTATATTATGTAATTTTCGTAAATTTTTAACTAGCCCAGTAAATGTTACAGCAGTCATAATGGTTTTAATGTTATCTTAAAATATAAAATTTGCATTAGGAAATATAAATTGATACATGATGCCTATTGATTTTTCTAATCACTTAATTATTGATTAATCGATATACAAAATAATAATATAATTTACTGTCTTTCGTTAGTATTCATGCCTAATTTGTGATACTATTCAGGTATATTATGATTTATTTCTCTAATTATTGTATATAATATATTAAGGTTTCTTTATACCTCGTGAGTTCATTAATGTTATTTCCATGTTTGTAAATATTGTTGCAAATGACACTGCAATTCAGCTTGTAGCTGTGAATGTGACATTTTGTTGAATAAAATACCATTATTATTATTTATATAAAGATAATAAACAATTTTTTTCTTATAATCATCAACGTATAATTATTTTAATAATTGACTTGCCCTGATTCTAAATAAAATGTTAGGAAAATAGTGAATTCAGCATTAAAGTGATCAATTATCTCTGTCAAATTGAATAAGAGCTTTCGGAGTTCACGCGTACCTTGTTATTTGGCTTATGGTAACATAATAATTAAAAGAAATTTGATTTTTCAAATGGCTTTCTAAATATGTGAAGATATACTAATGATTGAAAGGCGTTGCGTAACGCATTTCGATGAAGCGAAGTCAATGTCAGTCAATGACACCTTCGGGAAAACCAATACTGGACCACTTTACTGGATAACGTTCACTCACTACAAGTCTAAAAATAAATCTAAAACAGACAGCCTTTCAAGATAAGAATGATATATGAGATAATATGAATAATTGTTAATAAATCGTTTTACACATTTGTATAGGCTTCTGACATTTATCAAATAAATTGTTAGTATTATTGGGCACTTCTGCCCAGACGAAGATCCTGCTAGGATTGAAAGATGGGCTTATACTGACTCATTACTTTTTAGCAAACAACTTTATCATTTAATACTTATTATACGTGCCTGTCATGACATTTTATATGTATATGTTCCTCTTTTAATTCAGAGTAAATACATGTACTGTAGTATAATGTAAACATTGACCATTACACTTGTATCATATTGTTTAATTTCAGGCTCAGACAGAGGAATAACGACAGTCATTTTGGCAGTCCTGATACCAGCCTGTGTGATATGTATTGTTCTTATATCTGCATTTGTAATACGGCGAAAAGGGTAATATTGCATAACAACTTTCATTTGTAATAGTTATATCTTATTTTCTATCACTTTTCTTAATTTCACACAAATTATATTTTAGTAGGTAGATTAAGCATTTTCTCGGATTTAACAACACAAAAATTGTTAAATTATGTTTGCATTGGCGATTATTTTACTTAAGACATTGTATAATGTAAAAACATGCTAACCATTCATTATTTATTGCATTATTTTGCCACAATGTAACGCCCAGTAAGTATTTTTTAGTTTATACGTATTTTAGAGATTCCTTTATGATAACCTCTTTTTACTAAACATGTTCTGTTAAATCAGGTTTCAATGAATATTGGTAGAATTTGATTTTTTAATTATTATTCACAGTTTATATAAATTTCTGATACAAAACCATGTTTTAATGAAATTAAAAGCATACGTCATAACCTCTGGATGTCTAAATTTGCACCGAATATCACAACATCCACGGAACTGCAAAAATTAACTTATTCAGCACTTTTGACTAACAATCACAACTCACATTTTGTTTTGCCAGGAAACGGACATTCTGTCACAAACCTCCTAACCTGCACTTAACACCAGCAAACTCTCTTGCTGGACTCATAGGCAAGTATTCCTTGAATAAATTCAAAAAAAAAGAAAAGAATTATGCACTCTCTATAGTGTTTCGTTGTCAGGATCAATATAGAGGGAGGAAAATGGAGGACATAAAGATAATCATTATCTTGTATGTTTTATAGAGGTTCAAACGGTAAAAATGACTGATTTCATAACCATATAATCCATATACAAAGATAATTTACTTATAAACATAATTAAATAATAAAATAAATATTAGAAAACCACAATAACACCTCCCAGTTAAAACTTAAAGTCATACCTGTAAAGTGTCCAAATCCACGAAAATTACTTGGAGCTTCCTCGTTTCTCTTCTACCGTGTTGTTTAGCTTATGGTAAGAGAAGAATAAAATAGGGTTTGATTTTTTCAAATGTCCCTTTAGTATGAAGATAATTATCATTGAAAATCATTATTTCTAAAGCGTTAATCAACGCAATTGAAAAAAAGTACAATTGTCTTAGCTGAGAACGTCCGCATGCAGCACCCGTGAGAACATTCCGGAGATTGAACTTTGAGCCGAGCGAGTTCAAATTCCATGAATTATGTACTACGTGTGTAAAAATACACGGGTGCGAATATCTCAAACGGATCATTCATTACTGCGACAAAAGTATGGCAGACCATCAGTATTCGGTGATAAAATATGAACTCAATATTCGTTTTTTTCACTAGGTAAACAGTGTTCGTTTTCTTTCAAACTTTCACAAATCTTTCAATTGTATTTTACAATGATATTGATATAGGATTGAAGTCTCAAATGTCATTTTGTGCAATATCTGACACTTTACAGGTATCACTTTAATATGACACTTTAGTAAAATGTGGCACAGTAAAGAACCTCATTCTAAAGAGCTCTGATATCCAGTACCCTCGTTCAACAAGATAATTTGGTTCTTATTTGTATACTTATACATTTTGGGCATAGGCGTCGATTTCTTCTCGCCATGTGGGTGGGGGGGGGGGGGGGGGTGGGGGGTGATACGTCATTTCGACCATCTTCGGTGAGGGGGCGAAGCGACCAACCCAGCAGCGTGCCCAGGATTTTATGACTGGGGGGGGGGGGGGGGGGGGGGGGAGTTGGGTACAAGCTTTTGGATGGAGCTGTTTAGAAGTTTGAAGATAGTAAAGTGCAAATTGCAAGCACCATGATGGAACACTGAATGGAATCACAAGGGGGTCCAGGGGCGGAGCCCCTGGAAGCTTTTGGATTTTTGATTAACCGAACTAAAGATGTTGTCCACATTACAGGAACATTGGTAGCTATTAAATAGTTATATAGATATATAGTTAGTTACATTTGAGTGGGCGTAGCGAGAGTTCCTGAATAAAACTTTCATACGTGTCAAGGGACCGGGTAAAATTACTATAATGGGGGCCAGGGGCGGAGCTCCCGACAACCTTGGGGTTTTGCGTTACAGAACTAAAGATATTGTCCAGATGCAAATAGGAAAAAAATAGATAGTTAGATAGTTATATATATAATATAGCTTAATTGTAGTGGGCATAGCGAGAGGTCCGGAACAAAACTGCTATACATGTAATGGGGACAGGGTTAAATAGCTATAATGGGGGCCAGGGGGGCGCAACCCCCTGAAGCTTTTGGTTTTTGCTACACAGAACTAAAGATGTCCAGATTAAAATATGAAATAAAGTTAGCACAATTTAAGTGGGCATAGCGGCGAGAGTTCCTGAATAAAACTATTATACATGTAATGGGGACATGGTCAAATGAGTATAATGTGGGACCAGGAGGTGCAGCCCCCGGAAGCTTTTGGATTCTGTATAATAGAACAAAATATGTTGTCCAGATTCAAAAAGGAAACATAGTTAGCTATCAAATAGTTAGATATAATAGTAAGTTAAATTTTAGTGGGCATAGCAAGAGTTCCTGAATACAACTATTGTATGTGTACATAGGACCGGGTCAAATTACTATAATGGGGCGGTCCTACTAATTGGTGCAAACAAGTGCCAAGTAGTGCTAACTGTGATAAGAACTGTGTCTCAGCCAATTAGCTTGTGTGCGCTGTCCGCCGCGCCGCGAACCTGGCGTCCGCAAGCAGCAAGTGAACGGTAGGCTACTTATCTTGTTTCTACTCGCCTTTGTTGTTACTAATCTATCAGGTTATGAAAAGCAGCATTTTTTTTTTGCTATAATCTTGGCAATGGTTTTTAATGTGTTCTAAATCCATCAATGAAAAGGAAAAATGATGTTTCCATTTTTTTGTTTTGGTCCCAGGGTGCATTTTGGCGATTTTAAAGATAATTAGCTAATTTGCATATTTCTGAACTAAGGTCAGGGGTCATTTTCCATCTAGGAATAGTACAGTAGTAATCAAAACAATCATGACAGGGTAATATGGGGCAAGGAATCCATTTCCAGTGCTCATTTTCATGTGTCGTATGGGCAACGCCCTAAAATCCAAGATGGCTTCCCCTAATTTGCATATTTATGAATATTATTGATTTACAGTAGCTACATCCTCTAATAAGTATTAATTACAGGTCATATAGATTAAATTAGGCTCTTAATGTATATTAAAGATACTTCAGCTTGGTTGCCACCATGGCAACCTCTGACAATGCCTATAATTAGCTTAATTTGATTATTGACCTAATTTGCATATTCCCAGAAATCATGTAAATTTGTGTGTTTTGTGAACCCAGCATGTGAAATCAACGAGAAATACCACTTTTCCATGGTTTTAGGGGGCAACGAATCCATTTATGATACTTATTTCGACGTATCACCTCGGCAACCCACATAAATCCAAGATGGCGGCCTTCGTCATTTTAAAGTAAATAATGCTATTTGCTACTTTAATGGCATCTAATTTATAAAATTATGATTTGTTTACTGTAAGCAAACAACTACATTGTGATTCAAGTATTCTGGTTGCTTATTCCAATAATTAAAAGTCAAAACATTATAATATTAATCTAATATAACCAAAATAATATAATCGTGTATCATAACATGTGTTATTTGGGGAGCAGCCATCTTGGATTTGAGATGGTTGCCATGGTGATACAGGTAAATAAGTATAAAAAATGGATCTGTTGCCCCCCTAAACCTTGGAAAAGTGGTATTACTTGTCTTTTTTACTTGCCGGGTTCCCAATATACTGGATTTGGGGGAATATGCAAATTAGGTAAAATACATAATTATGCAAATAATATGCAATGCTAGAGGTTACCACGATGGCAACTCATCTTTGATATCTTAAATACATACTTGGAACATAACTAACAAATAATAATCCGGAATTATTGCTTATTAGGGGCTGTAGCCACTGAAAATCAATAATATTCATAAATATGCAAATTGGGGGCAGCCATCTTGGATTTCAGAGTGTTTCCCATACAGCACTTACAAACGAGCACTGGAAATGGAATCCTTGCCCCAAAATACCCTAGAATGCTAGTATTTATCAATATTGTACTATTCCTAGATAGAAAATGACCCCTGACCTTATTTCACAAATATGCAAATTAGCTAATTATCTTTAAAATCGCAAAAATTCACCCTGGGACCAAAAATAAAAAATGGAAACATCACTTTTTCTCATCAGTAATGTATTTAGACCAAATTAAAAACTGTTTCCAAGATTATAGCAAAAAATTTCACAACATTTATGTGTACTACATTAGGGGATATACTATACATTTCGCACTATTGTTGTTGGCACTATTTTTGTTGGCACTTCTTCGCACTTGTTAGCACTACTTCGCACTACAGTTGGCACTACTTGGCACTTGTTCGCACAAATTAGTAGGACCCTAATGGGGTCCAGGGAGCATAGCCCCAGGAAGAATTTGGATTTGGGCAGATTAGCAGAATGATGTGGTTTAAATTATATCAATTTCATTTAATAAATGATAGGGGGCAATGTCCCTTTACTT
Organism: Echinarachnius parma; assembly: GCA_037951105.1. Classification (NCBI taxonomy): domain Eukaryota; kingdom Metazoa; phylum Echinodermata; class Echinoidea; order Clypeasteroida; family Echinarachniidae; genus Echinarachnius; species Echinarachnius parma. Next base: position 143,348 of record JBAMJV010002120.1, read on the forward strand.
TAATATTTTGATATATATTTGAATCACAAATATTGGCGGGGGGGGGGGGGGGGGATAGCAATACTGGCCATCCCCCCACCTCAAATACTCTACCCCCCCCCCCCCCCCCCTCCCCCCTCCGTGATCGACGCCTATGATTTTTGGGAATTAATATTAGCATACTATTTCTTGTTGTGTGTGTTACCATTAAGATGAATTCATACTCTTTATCTCAAAACTTCCCGCGTCTCTTACAGACTTCTGTGGAGGGGGAAAATCCCGGATCAACAGGACCCGGGACTGCAGGGGCAATTCACATCAATGATGAACACTCCGACCACAGTTTAACTGGAAGAGAAGGGACACACAGCCATATGACCAACATGACCAGCCTGGGGATTGCTGGGATTCTCCGCATGATCAAGAGAGTGAGTGTCCCATGCCATCCCATGTTTGCCAGGCGAGCGCAGACCTCTGGTCAAAATCAGAAATGAATGTTTGCATGTATCCTCAGACCACCAGTAGAAGCAATCAACCAGGGTGCAGAAATTCCGAAGTCAAATATTACTCCATCTCCGTCTTCAATAATAATACACCGACAGAATCTTCTGGAAGCATGAAAGATGGAAATGATGATCGAAATCTGAACGGCTACCCCACAGAACAACATCTAGAGACGTCGTCCTCTGGATCGAAGTCTCATGATTACGAGGTCCTTCCCTTTGAAGAAATAATTCCCGAATCTTCGTCAATAACCTTTCTTGACAGTTTGAATTCCTTCTCTGCTCTGGCAGTAAATCAATCTCATCCTGATCAGACAAATGAGCACGTTCCCATGGAAACCGACGAAAATGACAACAGCATGGTTACCAACATCCTCTACGTTCCGTATCAAGATGGTTTTCACTCAAAAAGTCATATTAACCATCTTAATGGCAAAGACATTAAGATGGGCACAGAGTCATTTGATATGTTAGGTATTGTTACGGGGAGGGTAAGTAGACATTTGGAGGAAACAGATCCTCAGCCATTTTACTACACGCTGGAGCACAGTACGCACTGACTGCCGATTCTTAAAAATTTTATGTGCATGTTCATTGATTCCGTCACGGTTCAATAATGTGCACTCGCAATACTTACAGCATCTAATATGAGCATGCAACCATATAATGGACACAATACATAACAATTACATCACTCACTCGGACTTAGATATTATTGTAGCAATCATCTTCCAGACTTTTAGTACCTCATAATGAAAACTTTCGAGCGTTTGCCCCCCGTGCGAACCGCACGCTCGCTATAACACGGGAAGTACACATAATTTCAGCTACATTTTCGTAATAAATCATTCATATCTCTGTAAGGAGCAGGTGTTGTACGATGGGGTGAACGGATTCTGAAAGTTTATTTCATTATCTTTCCACTGATATAATATATATTTCGTCTTATTTCCGTCAAAATCCAGTGATCATTTTTTTCTCAAACATGTCACTGTTAAGCGATTTGCCTATGAGAAATGCTCGAAATTTGCGTGAATTTTGAGACCCTGCAACCTTTATTCACAGATCATGCGTGATAAAAAGTTTGTTGAACCATGGGGTGAACGGTTATGGAAAGTTGGATAAATTCTCTTTCCGATGATATAAAACTTCTTCTGATTGGTCAAAAATCCAGTGATCATTTTTTCTTCAAACTTTTCTCCCAATCACAAAAGGAGTACGAATTGTGCACCGATGACATCATTTAAAGAGAGAGAGAGGGAGAGAGGATTTCTGTGCAGAGCGTGTGTATGTATACATGCGTTGTTTTGTGTGTGAGCGCGCAAGTCGTCTAATTTAAAGAGAGAGAGAGAGAGAGAGAGGATTTAAAGAGAGGGGGAGAGAGGATTTCTGTGCAGAGCATAAGTTACGCACGGTGGACACGATCCGCACACAAAATGTGCGGTTTTATTTTTTGCTCATTTTGGCCCGAAAGTTTTCATTATGAATAGACTAATGTATGAGAGTCGTATACAGCCTAGCTTTCGATCCTAGCAGAATCTTCGTCAGGGCACAAATGACAGTTACTACAGAAAAAACACAGAATATATACCAACATAAACACATGTATGGAAGGGGGGCTGGAAAGAGGAAAGGAGGCGGAGACACAAAACAATGAAAGCAACTGTGAGTGGGTGAGTGTCAGGACTGCTTGACCAATCAGGTCAAACAGGCATGGGTGGGTCCTTAAGTGGCTGCAGTCAAAGAAAGTGTGATGAGAGTGTAAGGCTTAGAGAAGAATAGAGGTAGGGAGGATCAAAGAAATAAATCAAGAAATGGAAAGAGATGAAAGAAGGAAATGGAACAAAAGACAGTTGATGAGGTGTGGGAGTGCACACTGGGGCACTGAGAGGGGAGGAACAATAGAGGGGATTATGAGTGTAGGGGATGGGAGCGAGAGGATTAGGACAAAGAAAGTGAAGTGAAGTGTGTTGCAGGATCGGATGAATAGGATAGGCGAGTTCAAAGGAGAGAGTGGAAAGGATGAGGACCCAGTAGGTGATGATATGTAGGGAAGCAACATAGACAAATGAATGGGACAGGGAGTGTAAAAGAGATAGTGAACAAAAGGAAGCCTAAATGGGTAGGTAATCAGAGGGAAGGTGGAGAGACAAATGAGGGTGGAACAATATGATCAAAATAGAGGTGGAACTATGCATGATGAGAATGTGGATGTATATGAATAAGCCCATGTCTATGGACAGTGTACCTATAGAGAGAAATTAAATGCAAAAAGTATAACATATTAATAAACTAACATGATTATGTGTATGAATGGTGACAGTGTATATAATGTAATCTCAAAGGAAACTAGAATGAATATATGGGGAAAATAAAATGGGAAATACGAATATGAATAGTATGTGGAACAAAGTAAAGTATCGATATGGGGGGTGAAAACAAACAAATGGTGGTGCAGACGATGAAGGGGAGATGCAAAGGTTAATCACTGCCTTCTTGGATGTTGAGACCACGGGGATGAATGGTGCAGAGACGTCTTATCCAATACTTCTCTCTGCTGGAGCGGAGTGTGTCCGGGCGGTTACCTAGAGATTCTATTCCCTGTAGAATCATGTCAGAAATGGAGTGATTAGGTAGGTTGAAGTGGTTGCCGACTGGGGCGTCATGTTTGGAGGTGTGGATGGTGGATCTGTGTCCGTAAAAGCGTCTCTTGAGGGTGTTCCTGGTTTCGCCTACGTACTGCATGCCACAGACTCTGCACGTGATAAGATATACAACATTGGTGGTGGTGCATGTGATGTGGCCCTTGGTATGGTGAGAGATGTTGTTGGAGTGGCTGGTGAAGGTATCATCCTGATGGATATGTACCTGACACACAATGCATCTGTCGGCGGTGCACTTGAAGGTGCCTTGCTGTATGGGAGAGGGGTTGTTATTGGGGGTGGGAAGTTCAGCTCGAACAATGTGGTCCTTGAGGTTGCGAGGGCGTCTGTAGGCTAGGATGGGGGCATCAGGGACAGCCTGTTGGAGGCGATCAGAAGTGTGAAGAATGTGGTGATTGTTAGTCAATATGCGATGTAGGGGAGGTAAGTTGGGATGAAAGGTGGTCACTAGGGGTGTGACAACAGTGGTGCTCTGGTTGGGAGTCTTCTTCTTCAGAACCTCGGATCTGGGGAGAGAACGAACTTTGTTAATGGATAGATGAACTGCTTTGGCACTGTGGCCCCTGGCTGTGAGGTGTGTCTTGAGATTTCTGGCATGGAGGGAAAAGTCAGAGTCCTTGGAGCAGATGCGGCGGAGTTGAAGGGCTTGGCTGTAAGCAATACCTGTTTTGCAGTGGCGGGGGTGACAGCTAGATGAATGGAGGTACTGGTGGGTGTCTGTTGGCTTGGTGTAGAGACTGGTGGTGATCTGGCTGTTCTCCTTCTTGATGGTGACATCAAGGAAGTGGGTTTCATCTAGGGAGAAGTCAGAAGTGAACTTTATGGTTCTGTGGAAGGAATTCATGTGGTCAATGAATGTGTGTAGGCTCTCTTCATCGCTGGTCCAGATGAAGAAGACATCGTCAATGTAGCGCCACCAAATCCATGGGCGGCAAGGTGCTGAGTCTAACATTTGCTGCTCCAGCTTGGTCATGAAGAGACATGCAAATGAGGGGGCCATGCGGGTACCCATGGCTGTTCCAAATATCTGTAGATAGTGCCTGTCAGAGAATGTGAAGTTGTTTTTGGTTAGTACATGGGACATGAGAGATTTGATGTCAGAGATGGGGGGATTGGTGTGACCACTCTGAGCCAAGGCTTCGCATGATGCGGTGATACCTTCGTCGAAGGGGATGTTGGTGTACAAAGAGGAAACATCAAACGTTCCAATGATCGCAGTCTCAGGTATCTGTTCCTTAATGTCCTCGAGTTTCCTAAGAAAGTCAGGGGTGTCATGAATGTATGAAGGTGCTAAGGGGACAAGAGGTTTGATGTGATGATCAACAAAGAGTGAGATGTTCTCTGTGGGTGAACCATTACCGGAAAGGATCGGGCGGCCTGGATTACCTGGTTTGTGAATCTTGGGGAGAAGGTAGAATCTGGCAGGTTTAGCATTAGTGGGAGAAAGAAATTTGTGTGCTTTGATTGAGAGATGCTCACGAGCCTTCATATCGTTTAGAGTCAGTTGGATCTGTTCAGAGAAATCAGAGGTGGGGTCAGAATCAAGTGATGTGTAGTGCGAACGGTTGTCAAGGTGCTTCATGGCTTCATCGATATACTGTTGGCGGTCCATAACAACGACGGCTGAGCCTTTGTCTGCTGGCTTGATGATGATGTCGGTCCTGTTCTTGAGAGAAGTAAGAGCTTTGCGTTCTTCGCGTGGGAGGTTGTCATGTGTGGTGATGGGGGTATCTGAGGAGAGAACTTGTGAGTTGACTGCTTGTACGTAGGTTTCAAGTGCCGGGACTCTATTCTTGGGAGGAACCCAGCTACTTTTCTGTCGGAAAGGTTCAGGGGCAGAAGGGGGTTCATCGACGAAGAACTCCTTGAGACGAATGGTACGGTAGAACCTGGAGAGATCATGGTTGAGTTCGATCTGGTTGACTTCAGGTGGGGTGGGGCAGAACTTGAGACCTTTGGAGAGAAGAGAGGATTCTGCTGGGGAGAGGGGAGAGGATGAGAGGTTAACAACTGTATGAGGTGAAACGTCTGTGTTGTTAGTGCGTTGTATGAATCTGCGGGTCCCTTGGCGTTTCCTGGAGAGATTGCCAATTTTCCGGTTCCGGCGTTGGAGGAGTTCAGATCTATGGGTAGAAAGGCAAGATTCAATTTCATCATTGTATTTGAGCCACTGGGCATCAGTACAGCAAGAGCGTAGATCATTTTCCAGTCTGGTGATGTCAACTGCAAATGAATCAAGAGAGAATGCACAATGTTGAGAGAGTATGTTAATCAACTGGACAGATGCTCCAAATAGGGTCTGGTTCCAACGTTTCTGCAGCTCGGGTGGGAGTGTGCCGAGAGAGGGGTTGCACTTGAGTAGGAGACCTGTGGGTATGATGCGACTGAGAGAGTAAAATCTGTAGTTATCCTGGTGGAAATGGTAGTTAAGGGCCTTGATCCTTGCTTTCCTGAGTTGATGAAATAAGGATAGATGGTCAGACATGGTGTCAATGTAACAGAACAATGCAGAGAATGATAAACAAAAAAAGAGCACATTCATATCAAGGAAATGAGGGTTCAGCTGCGAGGTGTGTCCAAAGTTGTAAGCCTGTGAGATAAGTGAAAGAAGACGTATGAAATTACAAACTATAGCAAATGCTGACAGAACGAAAAATAAAACAAAATGAAACAAAACAAAATAAAACAAGACAAAGTAAACAAGGAGGATCACTTGGAAGTGATACAACAGCAGAGCAATGAAATGAATAGCAGAGCAATGAAATGAATATGGAAAATGTATGTTACAAATTGGTAAATGTATGAATGTTTATTTGTCAGTTTCCCCTTTTTTTATCATAGTGTATAAATTATATACATGTTTTACAGATTTGAATGTAAATGTTTGTGAAATAGTAATCAATGTACTTTACTAATATATAACACCACTGATTCATTCATATTACATCTCTTAAACTGCTAAATGTACACAATAAAGAAAACTTTCTAAATGTTGGGTGTTTTGGTTTGTTTTAAATCCACGTGATATACAATACATAGTAAAGGAATTTATACCGGACAGTTATCGAATACTTGTGAATTTTATATTGATCCTTCTCATGGGTGGTACATGTACTATACAGTTGAATGAGAGTTCGGCTTTTATTTTCGATCATACGTATCAAATATTTAGGTTGAATCATGCAAATTATCATGAATAGGATACAGGGTATAACTCGGTTTATATTCCAACAGTATTCATGAAGTATGTGTCTTAAACATTTTCAGTGTTCAATCAGTACTCGTCGTTTTGTTTACTCACCTTATTCATATGCAGTACATATATACTGTATACACATACATTTGTACTCCCTATTTATTTATTTATTTATTTATATACTCAATATGTATCTTAGCAGGGTCTACCTAGCGTACCCCTGTTCAAGCTCTGGAAAGTTGTTAACTGTACATAGTGTACATATGCTTTTTATATACCGGCGTAATCGCCGCACCCGCGTAAACGCCGCACCCCGACTTTGGGCATTGAAATTGAAAAAAAAAAATGTGGCAGAAAAGTGCGCTAGGAAAACTGGCGACAACAAAAGCGGGAATAACGGCGGGAAATAAGAAAATCGGCTGGGAAAATGTGCCAAATTTTAGCATGAAATCGGTACTACAGAGAACCAGGTACTGTGATGTACGTACGTGCAAATGCAATGCATTCATAACGCACGTAGCTAGATCGATGACAGCTAGGCGAGCGCGGCGCTGGCAGTGTGCATTTGTTTCATAACTTTGAAGTTAAAAACGTATCAGATTTCGCAAATATCAGCAAAAAAAGGTGAGAAACCATTCTAGGCCAGGGTAAACGTAGACAATTTGGCTATATAATGTGTTATCACGCAATACAATACAGTGCAATACAACCAATAGTCCCACACCTGCTGAAATGTGTTGTTTTGAGGCCGGTCAAGAGTGACATTTTGACTGTCTCCGCGTACACGCCGCACCCCGACTTTGCAGGTTTTTTTCGAGGAAAAAGTATGCGGCGATTACGCCGGTATTTACGGTATACATTTATTTTTACTCTCTGTTTATCTATTTTATCTGTTTTTATCTATTAAAGTGATACCTGTAAAGTGTCAGATATTGCACAAAATGACATTTGAGACTTCAATCCTATATCAATATCATTGTAAAATACAATTGAAAGATATGTGAAAGTTTGAAAGAAAACGAACACTGTTTACCTAGTGAAAAAACGAATATTGAGTTCATATTTTATCACCGAATACTGATGGTCTGCCATACATTTTGTCGCAGTAATGAATGATCTGTTTGAGATATTCGCACCCTTGTATAGTTTACACACGGAGTACAGAATTCATGGAATTTGCACTCGCTCGGCTCAAAGTTCAATCTCCGGAATGTTCTCACGAGTGCTGCATGCGGACGTTCTCAGCTAGGACAATTGCACTTGTTATCAAAAGCGTTAATCAACGTGATTGAAATAAAAGATTGAAATGATAATTATCTTCATACTAAAGGGACATTTGAAAAAATCAAACCCTATTTTATTCTTCTTTTACCATAAGCTAAACAACACGGTAGAAGAGAAACGAGGAAGCTCCAAGTTATTTTCGTGGATTTGGACACTTTACTGGTATGACTTTAATGTATTTATATATTCATAATGAGAGTCGTATACAGCCTAGCTTTCGATCCTAGCAGAATCTTCGTCAGGGCACAAATGACAGTTACTACAGAAAAAACACAGAATATATACCAACATAAACACATGTATGGAAGGGGGTCTGGAAAGAGGAAAGGAGGCGGAGACACAAAACAATGAAAGCAACTGTGAGTGGGTGGGTGTCAGGACTGCTTGACCAATCAGGTCAAACAGGCATGGGAGGGTCCTTAAGTGGCTGCAGTCAAAGAAAAAGTGATGAGAGTGTAAGGCTTAGAGAAGAATAGAGGTAGGGAGGATCAAAGAAATAAATCAAGAAATGGAAAGAGACATGTGAACAAAAGACAGTTGATGAGGTGTGGGAGTGCACTGGGGCGGGAGGAACAATAGAGGGGATTATGAGTGTAGGGGATGGGAGGAGAGGATTAGGACAAAGAAAGTGAAGTTGCAGGATCGGATGAATAGGATAGGCTAGTTCAAAGGGGCAATGTAGGGAAGCAACATAGACAAATGAATGGGACAGGGAGTGTAAAAGAGATAGTGAACAAAAGGAAGCCTAAGTAGGTAGGTGATCAGAGGGAAGGTGGAACAATATGATCAAAATAGAGGTGGAATTATGCATGATGAGAATGTGGATGTATATGAATAAGCACATGTCTATGGACAGTGTGCCTATAGAGGGAAATTAAATGCAAAAAGTATTACATATTAATAAACTAACATGATTATGTGTATGAATGGTGACAGTGTATATAATGTAATCTCAAAGGAAACTAAATGAATATATGGGGAAAATAAAATGGGAAATGAGAATATGAATAGTATGTGGAACAAAGTAAAGTATCGATATGGGGGGTGAAAACAAACAAATGGTGGTGCAGACGATGAAGGGGAGATGCAAAGGTTAATCACTGCCTTCTTGGATGTTGAGACCACGGGGATGAATGGTGCAGAGACGTCTTATCCAATACTTCTCTCTGCTGGAGCGGAGTGTGTCCGGGCGGTTACCTAGAGATTCTATTCCCTGTAGAATCATGTCAGAAATGGAGTGATTAGGTAGGTTGAAGTGGTTGCCGACTGGGGCGTCATGTTTGGATGTGTGGATGGTGGATCTGTGTCCGTAAAAGCGTCTCTTGAGGGTGTTCCTGGTTTCGCCTACGTACTGCATGCCACAGACTCTGCACGTGATAAGATATACAACATTGGTGGTGGTGCATGTGATGTGGCCCTTGGTATGGTGAGAAATGTTGTTGGAGTGGCTGGTGAAGGTATCATCCTGATGGATATGTACCTGACACACAATGCATCTGTCGGCGGTGCACTTAAAGGTGCCTTGCTGTATGAGAGAGGGGTTGTTATTGGGGGTGGGAAGTTCAGCTCGAACAATGTGGTCCTTGAGGTTGCGAGGGCGTCTGTAGGCTAGGATGGGGGCATCAGGGACAGCCTGTTGGAGGCGATCAGAAGTGTGAAGAATGTGGTGATTGTTAGTCAATATGCGACGGAGGGGAGGTAAGTTGGGATGAAAGGTGGTCACTAGGGGTGTGACAACAGTGGTGCTCTGGTTGGGAGTCTTCTTCTTCAGAACCTCGGATCTGGGGAGAGAACGAACTTTGTTAATGGATAGATGAACTGCTTTGGCACTGTGGCCCCTGGCTGTGAGGTGTGTCTTGAGATTTCTGGCATGGAGGGAAAAGTCAGAGTCCTTGGAGCAGATGCGGCGGAGTCGAAGGGCTTGGCTGTAAGCAATACCTGTTTTGCAGTGGCGGGGGTGACAGCTAGATGAATGGAGGTACTGGTGGGTGTCTGTGGGCTTGGTGTAGAGACTGGTGGTGATCTTGCTGTTCTCCTTGATGGTGACATCAAGGAAGTGGGTTTCATCTAGGGAGAAGTCAGAAGTGAACTTTATGGTTCTGTGGAAGGAATTCATGTGGTCAATGAATGTGTGTAGGCTCTCTTCATCGCTGGTCCAGATGAAGAAGACATCGTCAATGTAGCGCCACCAAATCCATGGGCGGCAAGGTGCTGAGTCTAACATTTGCTGCTCCAGCTTGGTCATGAAGAGACATGCAAATGAGGGGGCCATGCGGGTACCCATGGCTGTTCCAAATATCTGTAGATAGTGCCTGTCAGAGAATGTGAAGTTGTTTTTGGTTAGTACATGGGACATGAGAGATTTGATGTCAGAGATGGGGGGATTGGTGTGACCACTCTGAGCCAAGGCTTCGCATGATGCGGTGATACCTTCGTCGAAGGGGATGTTGGTGTACAAAGAGGAAACATCAAAAGTTCCAATGATCGCAGTCTCAGGTATCTGTTCCTTAATGTCCTCGAGTTTCCTAAGAAAGTCAGGGGTGTCATGAATGTATGAAGGTGCTAAGGGGACAAGAGGTTTGATGTGATGATCAACAAAGAGTGAGATGTTCTCTGTGGGTGAACCATTACCGGAAAGGATCGGACGGCCTGGATTACCTGGTTTGTGAATCTTGGGGAGAAGGTAGAATCTGGCAGGTTTAGCATTAGTGGGAGAAAGAAATTTGTGTGCTTTGATTGAGAGATGCTCACGAGCCTTCATATCGTCTAGAGTCAGTTGGATCTGTTCAGAGTAATCAGAGGTGGGGTCAGAATCAAGTGATGTGTAGTGCGAACGGTTGTCAAGGTGCTTCATGGCTTCATCGATATACTGTTGGCGGTCCATAACAACGACGGCTGAGCCTTTGTCTGCTGGCTTGATGATGATGTCGGTCCTGTTCTTGAGAGAAGTGAGAGCTTTGCGTTCTTCGCGTGGGAGGTTGTCATGTGTGGTGATGGGGGTATCTGAGGAGAGAACTTGTGAGTTGACTGCTTGTACGTAGGTTTCAAGTGCCGGGACTCTATTCTTGGGAGGAACCCAGCTACTTTTCTGTCAGAAAGGTTCAGGGGCAGAAGGGGGTTCATCGACGAAGAACTCCTTGAGACGAATTGTACGGTAGAACCTGGAGAGATCATGGTTGAGTTCGATCTGGTTGACTTCAGGTGGGGTGGGGCAGAACTTGAGACCTTTGGAGAGAAGAGAGGATTCTGCTGGGGAGAGGGGAGAAGATGAGAGGTTAACAACTGTATGAGGTGAAACGTCTGTGTTGTTAGTGCGTTGTATGAATCTGCGGGTCCCTTGGCGATTCCTGGAGAGGTTGCCAATTTTCCGGTTCCGGCGTTGGAGGAGTTCAGATCTATGGGTAGAAAGGCAAGATTCAATTTATCATTGTATTTGAGCCACTGGGCATCGGTACAGCAAGAGCGTAGATCATTTTCCAGTCTGGTGATGTCAACTGCAAATGAATCAAGAGAGGATGCACAATGTTGAGAGAGTATGTTAATCAACTGGACAGATGCTCCAAATAGGGTCTGGTTCCAACGTTTCTGCAGCTCGGGTGGGAGTGTGCCGAGAGAGGGGTTGCACTGGAGTAGGAGACCTGTGGGTATGATGCGACTGAGAGAGTAAAATCTGTAGTTATCCTGGTGGAAATGGTAGTTAAGGGCCTTGATCCTTGCTTTCCTGAGTTGATGAAATAAGGATAGATGGTCAGACATGGTGTCAATGTAACAGAACAATGCAGAGAATAATGAACAAAAAAAGAACACATTCATATCAAGGAAATGAGGGTTCAGCTGCGAGGTGTTTCCAAAGTTGTAAGCCTGTGAGATAAGTGAAAGAAGACGTATGAAATTACAAACTATAACAAATGCTGACAGAACGAAAAATAAAACAAAATGAGACAAAACAAAATAAAATAAAACAAGACAAAGTAAACAAGGAGGATCACTTGGGAGTGATACAACAGCAGAGCAATGAAATGAATATGGAAAATACTGCTGAAAACTGCTTGTCTACTAAAAAATCGCCAATGTGGTAAAATGAGAGTCGTATACAGCCTAGCTTTCGATCCTAGCAGAATCTTCGTCAGGGCACAAATGACAGTTACTACAGAAAAAACACAGAATATATACCAACATAAACACATGTATGGAAGGGGGGCTGGAAAGAGGAAAGGAGGCGGAGACACAAAACAATGAAAGCAACTGTGAGTGGGTGGGTGTCAGGACTGCTTGACCAATCAGGTCAAACAGGCATGGGAGGGTCCTTAAGTGGCTGCAGTCAAAGAAAAAGTGATGAGAGTGTAAGGCTTAGAGAAGAATAGAGGTAGGGAGGATCAAAGAAATAAATCAAGAAATGGAAAGAGACATGTGAACAAAAGACAGTTGATGAGGTGTGGGAGTGCACTGGGGCGGGAGGAACAATAGAGGGGATTATGAGTGTAGGGGATGGGAGGAGAGGATTAGGACAAAGAAAGTGAAGTTGCAGGATCGGATGAATAGGATAGGCGAGTTCAAAGGGGCAATGTAGGGAAGCAACATAGACAAATGAATGGGACAGGGAGTGTAAAAGAGATAGTGAACAAAAGGAAGCCTAAGTAGGTAGGTGATCAGAGGGAAGGTGGAACAATATGATCAAAATAGAGGTGGAATTATGCATGATGAGAATGTGGATGTATATGAATAAGCCCATGTCTATGGACAGTGTGCCTATAGAGGGAAATTAAATGCAAAAAGTATAACATGTATGAATGGTGACAGTGTATATAATGTAATCTCAAAGGAAACTAAATGAATATATCGTCGCTGGGCAATTAAAAGGACAAATTGACGGTATCGATAGCAAAAAACGATACTTACTTTTTTGGAAGAAACAACATTTTGACATTTTGGGCAATTATATTTTTCAAATGCCAAATTCAGTAATATTGTTAAGTGAAACAGTAATGTAGGCTACAAAGCGATCAAGTCGTTTAATTTGGCCTACGCTCAGTTCTTTTTAACGGAGTTATTTACGCATTTCTGAATTTGCCCTTTTTACATGCACGATATCGCGTCGATATTGGGCATGAAAAAGGACAAAACGCGAATTGCCCTTTTACGCGCATTGATAATGCACAGGCAATGCGCGCGACTTGGCGCAATAATGGGCAGCTCAAAAAGGGCAAATCCATTTTTGTCCTTTTTATTGCCCATATCATATGCGCGTTTAGTCGTGTATGCCAAACATGCAAGGGTTATTTCGTAGTCACTTGAATTAAAATTGGTTAAACTTGTGGCCGTACGCATGTGCGGATATTGTGATCAATGCTATATTCTTACGGAAAAGTAGTAAAATAACACATTTCATTCGTTATACATTGATTCTTAACCAAATAACACCTCTCGGCAGTTCGTGAAAACGATTTTGTCCTTTTTGTTGCCCAAATACGCGCAATTTTGTCATTTTGTCCTTTTGTTATTTTTGATTTTCTCAAAAAGTGGGGCACATATGGGAATTCTAAACATATCATCGGATAGGTTTTAAAGAACTCTATCTGAAAATAAAATAAAAACAAAATCGATATTTGACGATAATATCGGCCATTTTGCCCTTTTTATTGCCCAGCGACGATATGGGGAAAATAAAATGGGAAATGAGAATATGAATAGTATGTGGAACAAAGTAAAGTATCGATATGGGGGGTGAAAACAAACAAATGGTGGTGCAGACGATGAAGGGGAGAGATGCAAAGGTTAATCACTGCCTTCTTGGATGTTGAGACCACGGGGATGAATGGTGCAGAGACGTCTTATCCAATACTTCTCTCTACTGAAGCGGAGTGTGTCCGGGCGGTTACCTAGAGATTCTATTCCCTGTAGAATCATGTCAGAAATGGAGTGATTAGGTAGGTTGAAGTGGTTGCCGACTGGGGCGTCATGTTTGGATGTGTGGATGGTGGATCTGTGTCCGTAAAAGCGTCTCTTGAGGGTGTTCCCGGTTTCGCCTACGTACTGCATGCCACAGACTCTGCACGTGATAAGATATACAACATTGGTGGTGGTGCATGTGATGTGGCCCTTGGTATGGTGAGAAATGTTGTTGGAGTGGCTGGTGAAGGTATCATCCTGATGGATATGTACCTGACACACAATGCATCTGTCGGCGGTGCACTTAAAGGTGCCTTGCTGTATGAGAGAGGGGTTGTTATTGGGGGTGGGAAGTTCAGCTCGAACAATGTGGTCCTTGAGGTTGCGAGGGCGTCTGTAGGCTAGGATGGGGGCATCAGGGACAGCCTGTTGGAGGCGATCAGAAGTGTGAAGAATGTGGTGATTGTTAGTCAATATGCGACGGAGGGGAGGTAAGTTGGGATGAAAGGTGGTCACTAGGGGTGTGACAACAGTGGTGCTCTGGTTGGGAGTCTTCTTCTTCAGAACCTCGGATCTGGGGAGAGAACGAACTTTGTTAATGGATAGATGAACTGCTTTGGCACTGTGGCCCCTGGCTGTGAGGTGTGTCTTGAGATTTCTGGCATGGAGGGAAAAGTCAGAGTCCTTGGAGCAGATGCGGCGGAGTCGAAGGGCTTGGCTGTAAGCAATACCTGTTTTGCAGTGGCGGGGGTGACAGCTAGATGAATGGAGGTACTGGTGGGTGTCTGTGGGCTTGGTGTAGAGACTGGTGGTGATCTTGCTGTTCTCCTTCTTGATGGTGACATCAAGGAAGTGGGTTTCATCTAGGGAGAAGTCAGAAGTGAACTTTATGGTTCTGTGGAAGGAATTCATGTGGTCAATGAATGTGTGTAGGCTCTCTTCATCGCTGGTCCAGATGAAGAAGACATCGTCAATGTAGCGCCACCAAATCCATGGGCGGCAAGGCAAGGTGCTGAGTCTAACATTTGCTGCTCCAGCTTGGTCATGAAGAGACATGCAAATGAGGGGGCCATGCGGGTACCCATGGCTGTTCCAAATATCTGTAGATAGTGCCTGTCAGAGAATGTGAAGTTGTTTTTGGTCAGTACATGGGACATGAGAGATTTGATGTCAGAGATGGGGGGATTGGTGTGACCACTCTGAGCCAAGGCTTCGCATGATGCGGTGATACCTTCGTCGAAGGGGATGTTGGTGTACAAAGAGGAAACATAAAAGTTCCAATTATCGCAGTCTCAGGTATCTGTTCCTTAATGTCCTCGAGTTTCCTAAGAAAGTCAGGGGTGTCATGAATGTATGAAGGTGCTAAGGGGACAAGAGGTTTGATGTGATGATCAACAAAGTTTGATGATAAACAAAGTTAGTAGATCCCTTTAATGTGATTACAGGTATACACTTATTTTAGAGAGAGGAAGGGTGGTAGGATGGTGGTAACATTATGGTTTTATGTAACATTCTTGTGTATCACTCTTGACATTCCAACAACTTGAGATTAGCTTGGCGAGAAATCAAACTGTAAAACACACATTGAAACTCAATGCTATTTCTATAGAGACCACAGAATTAGAAAACTAATGTGCAATATGACTTAAGTTAAGGTAACTTATTTTTAGGTGTGGGTGTTTGTATGTATTGGTACATTTATGTGTGTATTTATTTCATACATGCTGTGTGTGAACAAGAACAAAAAAACACTTTTAGAGACCACGAATTGTTTCAGAAAGAGTTGCAATTAATTGAAAGACAGGAAATGTGCACATTTTAACCAATTAGATTTGTGCAGTGAGTATCTTGATCTGGATTGCAAGTTAGATTTTGCTTTAATTTAGTGGACCATTGATAGATATCTTTTTTGTATGAAAGTAGCACAATTACTACATAATATAATGTAGATGTGTATAGATGTGAATAACATGATTAAATTATGCCTAACAAGAAAATTACAAGAAATCTGTTGTCTATTTATTGTTTTTCATTTATTTCAAACAGTTACAAATTACACAAATCTCAAAACAATTGATTAATATCTGTACAATAATTACAAATCAGTCCACATCTTCATAAAAAGATCAATAGTAGTGTTTCCATTTATACAGTCATGCTTATTATCAAAATAAAAATAGTGCAGATAATGTATCGCTGTGAAATCGTACATTGTGGCACCAACAACAGATGCACAAATGGTAACTTTGAGAGAGGAAAGAAAAAAAAGTTTCAAACCATCAATTGCCTAAACCACCATTGTTTTCAATAAAAAAATGTTTAAATGAAAAAGAGCAAAGAAAATGGGATTGCAACAGGATTGCAAAGGATCCCGTTGGAATCCCATTTTCTTTGCTCTTTTTCATTCATATTATATATTTCTGGCCAGTTTCCCTATATGTTTGAACAAAAAATGTTTATGTAAAAAGATGCATTCTATGTTAATGCCATAATTTATTTTGATGCAAACTTCAATGCAAGAAAATAATCTTGAATTTGATGATCTCCCACACAGGAAGAATATCTGAAATTCAGATTTGAGCACTAAAATTATATTCTATTTTCTCTAAGCATAGAAAATGTACTTTTGAACTAACTATTTAGATATGAATGTTAGTGACTATCACTGAACATTTATGGAAGTGAGAATAATACAAATAGGATTGTATTGTCTCATCTAATCTTTCGAGATCAAATCTGATTTAAACACAGGAATTACTCACTTTGTCTTTCAAACTATGATTCAATCATACAGTGTATTTTACACTTCATTTCATGATTTGTTATTAATTCAAAACTAAAAATAAAGGGATCATTTAATGATTCCTTATTTACTATACATAATAAGTACATTGCTTTATAAAAACATAGGCCCTGTTGCAGAAAGAGATACAATGGATTGTAAGTCAGAAACTTTCTGCGTTTCAACCAATCAGATTTGTGCATTTAGAACACATGATCTGACTTGCAATCGATTGTATCTCTTTCTGCAACGAGGCCCCGTTTATATAGACTACAGTGGAACCTCATTATAAGAAGCCCTAAATCAAAGCCTAGCTCTTACAACAATTTAATTGTGCTTGTCTCGGCTCTTTATATTCTTTTATAATTGTCATGAATGCAAGAAGGTTCCACTGTACATGCATTTTATTTTGGTATAGAGACGATATTGTATCATATTTGTACCTTGAAACAATCATCATTTGTGACCTGCTATAGCAAAACCCGGCACTTGTCATGTTTTGAAGAAATTGGCATTTTAAGTTCACACAATGTGTGTAAACGATCTATGATTGTAAAATTTAAACGATCATGTCTTCGCCAAATTATTGACCAATATTAGTTAGAACCAAGCATCAAATGAAAGCTGGTGATGAGACCTTTGTAATGGTATGAAAAATCTACATTTTGATTGTTACCGACAAGTGCTGGGTTTTGCTATAGCCGGTCACATTTATATTCATGTCAATGGTGTTCATCATCTACTCTGGAATATCATTTTAATTGAATGGAAGAGGTGCATGGATGGACATCAGCTTTTTATCGTTTTACTATATTTTTGTCTTGTCTAGGATCAAATCACTTCTGTACTGACAAAAGAAATAATTTAAAGGATTTAACACTGGCTGTGGTATCAAAATTAAGATTTGTTGATGTTCCAAATGCACAATTTTGTATTTGTTATTTAATCTAAGGCTATATTTTCTTCATCACTGATATCATATATCATTCATTAAAGAAACGTCAGAAATTACTTGTGTAAGGTCTATGATAACTTTCTTATACTACCCTGAAAAGAGAAATCCATCATTATGTCTCAATTAACACACAATTCTGATGTTGTTGTTAGCTTTGTTACTCTGGTAACTATCATAGGTGCTGGCTGTGGAACTTAACGTGGTCTTCAAAGAAGGTCGACATGAAGTAGTAGCTGTGATCGTAGCCCTGGAGGGGGAGAATAAAAGACAAAATCATTACTAAATACAGTGGAACCTCTTTAAGACGAGCTCTGTTAAAATGAGGAACCTGATATAGCGAGGTAATTTCACAGATCCAGGTTCTGTGTATTTTATCATTTTTAAGACCCGAGATGTCTGATATAACAAGGAAAGTTCAGTGGGCAAAGACTGGTGCTCATTACAATTAGGTTTCACTGTACAGTAAATCCTCATTGTAGCCATTCTTTGGGACCATTACAATAACTTTGTTATATCAGGTTAAAAAACAATAGCTTATATATAAACAGGTAGCCGCTTTGATCATAATCCTGTAGCCCATTTTATACAACACTTGTAAGAGTTGTAAGTGTCCAATTATTGTAACTATTTGGCCAACAGCCAATCAGCATGGAGCATAAATACAGGTGTTGCCATGGTAGTTACAATAATTGGACACTTACTACAATTGCAAGTGTTTTATGAAATGGGCTACAGGTGGGAGTGGAAATAGAGAGAATGATCATATCAAATTACAGTAGAACCTTGTAATAGCAAGGTCCTTGGGTCCAAGACAATCAGTGGATCGAGCCTTGTTATAAACAGCTCTGACATACCAACTTGAGAAACCCTCTTTAACGAGGTAATTCTGCTTGTCCTAACCAGTTATATTCTTTTGCTTTTTACTCAGTTATAACAAGATACCTGATATTACAACCTCACCGAAAAATGATGCCTCCGCTATCGCACAATTTTTTAATGAACGCATGCTTTAGAATGGTGATGCGTTTTCCAATTATACATTTTTTTTCTGGAAACATATTTTTGTGAACTTGTTGATGGAATGGACTACTAAAGATGTTACCTTTCATTTACAAGAATATTATTTTTGGGTGGTGGTACCATTTATATGTGTACCTCCCTCAAGTTCAAGATACAAGCTGTCTTGCTCTCACTGTTCTGATAATATTTTGCCATAACTATTACCATTATTCATATTCATAATATATCTTAGCAGGGTAATTCTGTTCAGCTCCACCAAAATGCTGTACAAGATCGAAAACTCTATTATTGTGTTAAATAAATGTTATAACTATAACGACATCTACAATGTATGTAAAACGGGAGGACTGAAAGGGATTTTACAGTTCTGTTCAAACTGAATTTTAGTAACTAAACTTGCACAATATGATTAACTCATCTATGTTCGAATGGTAGAATAACAAATAAACAGTTAAAGTGAGGCCTGTAAAGTGTCTAACTCCACAAACATTACTTGGAGCTTCCTCGTTTCTCTTATACCGTGTTGTTTAGCTTATGGTAATAGCAGAATAAAATAGGGTTAGATTTTTTCAAATGGCCCTCTAGTATGACGATATCTATCATTCAGCCCAAAAGCGTTAACAAACGGTAATAACCCTCATAAACGTCCGTTGTAAAAGCTGACGCATAGTTTCGCCTTTTTAACCAGGAAAGCAGTGTTCTTTTTCAACTTTCACACATCATTCGGACATATCTTACAATGATTTTGGTACAGGATTGAAGTCTCAAATGTCATTTTGCGCAATATCTGACAGGCCTCACTTTAAGTTGAAATTGGATATATTTTGGGATATTTCAACTGTTTCTGAACCAATTTAATCAAACAAAGCTTATAATGTCTTTGAAATAACATTTTGTTATTATTCAAATTATGTTACACTAAGCTTTTCACGACCACGTAAATAAATTATGTATTAAACAGCTCTCTGAGCCCAAACCACTATTCATTTAACGGGGAAATACATATTAATATAAATTGGTAAATTAATGAAGATTTGAAGTTGTTTAGTTGTTACATTTGTAAATAAGTAAAAAGGGTTATGTAGAAATGTATAGATTATTTGTTTAATGTTTAATTAACGCTTTATATGAGATATTTATGTATTTGATCTGAAAATATTGTTAAACGGATGCACTTTGACCAGTGGAAGTCAAATGACAGTGGTAAATTCAATGACACACAGTATGGTCCACTCTTTTAAAGGACAATGAAATCCGGACCAATCATTGTATAACACACTTATGGTTATACTTACTAGTCACAAAAAGTTTGAGTACAATCGTTCAAGAAATAAGGAAGCTATGGAAATATCTATTTATTTCTACAAGTGACTTAATTGGCAAGGCACTCTGGCAAAGTTGTGGACTACAACTCCCCATAAGCTTTGTAAACAAAATGTAAAATTTGTTCCATTTTCTCAAAATAAGTTTACCTTTCGTTTGAGTTCAACATATGTTTTGTATAATACATTTATACACAACATATCAGTTTGGGTGAACGGAAATGTGACTATATGAAGAAAAAGAAAAAATGGGAACATTAATTGTGTACAGAAAATATGGGGAGTAGTCCACAAACGTATCAGGGTGTGTTACCAATTTCAGTTCCCATACAAATAAATGAACATCTTTAAGGGGCCATATTTTTCTTGTTTCTGGCCCGATTATGCTCTAACATTCAGAGAGTATTCCTCCTATTCTATTCAAGTGTGTAAAAACAACAGTTTGCATGGGTTTCATTGTCCTTTAATGATGTCAATGTGTAATTATATTTACATTGTATTTTTTATATTTTGCTTGACAATAATTTAGTCTTATGCCAAAATATTTCGTATGATATTTATCCTCTAGAAAGATGCAACGACTAACCAAAGTAGTAACCTTGAATATGATAAAGTGGTTAATTAGATTTAGTTAGTAATACAAATGTTAACGCCTTGTTTGTTTCTTATATACAAATAAGCTTAAGAATACCTTTTAAAGCACTTGAGTAAAATGCTAAAACTGAGTGTTAATGCGAATAATTAATGTTTCCAAACATAAGATGCAGCTTTAGGTAGAGTGCAACAATGCGTTTTATACTGTTAATAACTTTGACCTTGATAGAATTGTCATTATCTTTTGTAAAGCCAAATATTGTGTTTTCAAGTATGTTATATTTGTGGGTACCCGTAAGCGTAGTCATTCTTACATTTCTCAATTTAATATGAATCTGTGTCTATATTTGTAGTAATGCGTGAAATTATGGCACGTACATAATCATACAATCAATAATTACTTACGACTTTTATTCTTAAAATATGAAATGTTCAAGGTATGTTCAAGGTTAGTTTACTTGTTTTTATGTTAATGTTTATATACAGTTTACAATATAACTCAAAGGAATTTCATATATGTATTGTTTGACATTGTTTTATTTGACATGAAGAAAAGTACTTATTGCAATATAAGAAAAGCGGCTGCAGTTATCTGGCTTTTAATTTTGCTCTGAAAGAAGGCTTGTAAAAAACACAACTTATTATCAATTTTGCAAGTTGTTTTACTAATGTTATCCATGTACCTTTATCATGTTTATCTATAAGCACTTTTCTATGCAAAGTCACCTGCTTGCCAATGTGCAAATGAAATAAAACAAACATGCAGCATTGCTGTTTTTGAGTTAACATCTATTTGTGTTCATTCCTTTCTTGAAAAAATGATTCCTGCTAGACTTGTGTTGTCACATATCACCATATATCGTAAACGAAAAGAAAGTTTGCGAAATCAAATTAATCGGTGGTGAAATTCGTCTCCATTGTTTCATGCATAAAACATTCACCCGTACTTCGAACAATGTACATCGCCTGAAAAATTACGCATTCGCCGAACAAGAAGCAGACAAGAAACGGAGACGAACGGATTGAAAATCTTGCTCTCCATCGGGCGTCCGTTAACGATATCTGGTAATAGTTATGTAATAAGGGCTTAAGGTGGAAGTTGTGGTATAGGATGCAAACCCTTATAAGTACAGCAACAGTTCAAGTGATATTTGTTTTGTTTTTTATTTAATTTCGCATGATTTTATAAAGCGCACACAAAACATGAATACGTCTAATTAACAACTTCTGTAAAAAGAAAACTTCAAAGTTCTAGCGTCATATCCAAAACGTTATCGTTCTTATTTCTATGAAAATCAATATGCATACAAATATTCCATACTAAACTGCTAAAGGTGAATTCTTCTCATGAAATCATTTAATCATAACTTTTCAGCAAAATTAATAATCTTATCAGTCTCAAAATGTTCTTATATTTTACAAATTAAAAAAGGAACACCTGATGTATACATGATTAATTGAACCCTGTAAGATATTAACACATATCGATATAGGTAAGTAATAGAGTGCTATTTGATTGTTATGATATCATGTCATGTTAACATGAAGTGTGCAATTTTGTACATAACTTTTTATTTTTTGTATTATACAGTTTTACTCAAGTGTGTAGCTAAGGGATAGGGGGGGGGGGGGGGGGGGGGTTAGCACAGGGGACAATTTGACATAAGCAATACACCATCAAGGAGAAATCCTTCAAAAATTCAAGAAATACAGAAAATGTGCCCACTATAATGCGCGCCTACATATATTGATACATGAATAATATCTCAGCAATATTCAAATCTACTTTACCTCATTTGATAAATTACGAATTAATGTACAATTTATTTACATATCTTACTTCAATATATCAAATGCGACATCCAGATAACTCATGATTTATGCACAACCAACTTATTACACATTAAAGTAAGACTAGTACATGTTTAAAATAATCTTAAGCAGCATAGGCGTATAAGAGGGACAAGTTTAGGCCGCTGTACACACATTTAAGGGGTAGTACAGTTTTTGTAAGGCTGAACTTTAGTAACCAAACCTGGACAGTAACATTATTAACTAATAGTTAGTACTCCACCATGCTCGAAAGGTATACAAAATTACAAACGACTAAGTAAAAAGCCTGTTATCATTAAAAAAGAGCCATTAAAACACAAGAGGGCGCTTTCTAAAAGGGTTTCAACCATTTTTCATACAAAATAATGCATGTGATGTTCTATTGAAATAATGATTAAGTAGATAGATCATCAACAACTATTTTGTTGAAAAAGTGTAAGCATTTAAGAACATTTTTGAAAAAATCATCTAATTATTTGGGCCCCAAATAATTATAAGATCAAATATATTTATTGATATTTCAGCCGTTTCTGGACCGATTTTGACCAAATAAAGTTTATTCTGCCATTAAAATTGCATGTTCTCTCTAATTCGACACTCAGTTTTTGATTATCTCACAAAAAAATTGTGATGTGCAGCGCCCTCTCTACCAAAACTAAACTACCCCTTTAACATTTAATAGTTTCCCTAAATGTAGAGTATCCCTTTTGCAAGCATCGGCAAACTATAATGTATTTCATACTGACAGACTATCAGGCAAGGTATAATGTCATATCTTACTCCGTTGAGAACCTTTATATATAAATATAGATATATATACAAAATTAACGCTGCCATGGTAAACATGGAATACATCATCAATTTGCTTTCAGATAAAGATGAATTCCTTGATAATCGGTTGAAGGGGTACATCAGCCAGTAAATTCCCTTGTGTTTCTGCGGTCGTACATCCATGACAGCAGTCAAACTGGGATAAGCGCATGCAGCTACCGTATAGTATGCCCAGCTACAGTATAGAGCTTCGACTAAAGTCTAGCCTTTAACAAGGCTTCGTGTCTCAAGCAAGCAATGGCTGCGCTGCATGCAGAATCAGGAACGACTGAACGCCTGATGGAGGCTATCTGGCGAGTAGTGAATTCACGTGCGATCGCAAATGATTGTGCAGGGTAGTCGCGCTGTCCAGTCGTTCCTGCATAATGCATACTATACCGTGCATTTAACTCAGCTCAGACGAGACATGCCTTGTCAAGAGGCTAACTAAAGTCTAGTTCAGTATGCAGATTCATCTGATAGTATGCCTTAGAGATGTCGGCCACTATTCAGTTTTGACAGCCCAATTCAAATACTGTCATGTGGGTCTTGGGGGTATTTTCTGGTCTTGGTAGTATAGGAGAGACCAGGTGGATTAAACTGTCGAAGGCGAGCTCATGTAGTCGTGTCAGCTCCAAGAATAGTGGAAGGGAAAGAGGGGGAATCGAGTTGTTGAAACGGCGTCTCCTTCGTCAGGTTTGAGGACTCCTCACTCCGTGTTACCGCTTCATTGCTTCGCCTAGATGGAATGAAGACGCGTCCAGATCCTGGTAGATATGACACTCAGCAGAAGAACTCCGATTTGAGGATATATGGCGGGGGTAACTTTTTTCATCGGAATTAGACCATGGGTCAGTAGTATTTGTTATGAGACTTGGACTCATGTTGGTAATAACTCTAAGTGGCATTTTTCTCCCCGATAAATTGTAGTTATGGTGGTCATGGTTAAACCTTGTTCCTGTTGTTCCTTGTCTACTTGACTGGGTCTTTCTTCCTTCCCTCTTAAGCCTGTTAAACAGTAAGAATATCTTTCAATCAATCTATACGACAAATAAGACTGCATGCTGATATATTTGTCTACGGTCAACAAATACAATGTAATGTCTATTAAAAGTGGCTAACCATCAAGCATGAGTATTTAGTGTGAAACAATTCAATTGGTTGCGTAATTTCTGTCATTTAGCTTTTAAAAATACAGTTAGTGGAACACTAGTGATAGGTCAGAACATCGTCGCATGATAATACCATTTGATTTGTCAAATAAAACATAATTAAATTTACCGTTTTAGTCGCAGAACAGAGGATGCAGAGATAATAATACTACAGATCACACAGATAGATTTTATGATTGGTATTCCCGTCATCCCTCTTCCTGTGCCTGAAATAAGATGGTTGAAGTGAAATGGTCATTAGGAAAACGCCACGACAGGCCCTGAATACAGAAAAAGATTACTATTCAATAATACCTTTGTATGCTCAAATAATATCAACAATTTCGTAGAATCATATTATGTGATATATCATTTAAATTCTTAAAGACTATCCGTTACGAGAAAGACAGCTATTTTATGCATTCGTGACTTTTCGAATATGCTATTTTGAACAACGTCTTATAAGTGTCATGATTATAAAACAAATGTTGTACAATTTACCTTGCAATTGTATCTCAGTTGGCTTTAAGGATGATGTTCCTGTTCAAATCAAATATATAATGTATATAGATGTACTGTAAATAGATTATTGGGTATTTATAAACACTGGTCCGGCATGAGAGTGTTCTTGTTTTATCGCAGGTCTATCGTAATGTGTCGTAGCTTGTTATAAATGATAGTGGTGTCACTGGTTCCATCACTACATTATAAAATGATATATCTAATATTTATTCCATTATTATAGTTCTATATTGTAATCTATCTATGAAGTAATTACTGTAAAGATTGGCTCAAAAAAAATTAACATTTACTTTTCATGAAGAATCGCCATCGTGTCGCCATCGTGCATCTAACTAAAATTGTCCCTTTTCTATAAGCATGCTAGATGGGCAGTAACTTAACGCTCGTGATATATTCAGTACAACTTAAATACGAAATTTGATTTACCTTTAACAATTGTTTCTGACCCGGGGCGAACACCTGAACCAAATATCGAAAAGAAAATGGATATAACAGATTATACTTTCAACAGTAAATATCTATTGATGTACGTTTGTATGATATGCAATCATTATCATGATGATTTTTATCATCATCATCGTCATCATCATCATCATCATCTTAGTCATCATCATCATCATCATCATCATTATCATACTTACTGGTATTATTAAACTTTATACCAAAATTATCATAAACATCAGTGAAAATTATCAGTAAACGGGATAGCCTGGTGGACTAAACAGTTTAAAAGGTAATATGTATTTTTCATTTTCTCCATGGGTGAGACTGTTAGAAGGGCGTCAGAATTTCCAGAGGGCTTCGAAGTCGTCCCCTTAAATACGCCACTATATCTTATTAACAAAAGCAAGAATTATTGCTCTCATATACGCACTTGTAATTTGATTCTCTTGAGGAACACAAGAAATGAATTTTCCATCCTCTTGCCATTCCGCTCGAAGCATGGATGTTGAGGTTTCGATCTGACAGGTGAGTAAGTTGCTTGTAGATTGAAGGGTGTAGCCTTTATCACAGGTTGCATGTATCGTAGACCCCAAATGCGAATCACTATCATCCGAGACCCATGTTCCGTTCTCAAGTGTCGGGTAACTCCCACAGAATTCGATGGAAGCTAGAATGTCATAGAAAATAGACAAACACAAATAATTCAACGTAAACCAATATTCGATAAAAATTGCCCAATCATGAAATCATTTGAAACAATTAGGATTAAACATACAAAATAATAAGTATATTTCTGATATTATACGGAAAGAATCAGTATGAAAACATATTTTCTCTTGGAATCGATTAAGTTCAATTCAGTAACAGACCTGGAGGGGACCAGCGAATTATCATATCAAAACTATTCATACTTACTATCATAGACAGAAACCCAAAAGTCCTGCCGAGTATTTCTCCTTCTCCTTCGTCTGACAACTCGACGGCATTGGTTACTGTCTTGTCTTAGTTCAGCTAGATCCACCGCAGTTTTGTTGAAGCATGCACATGAGTTCTCTTGATGAAGCATCGCAAACTGGGGACTTATGTACGTGGCATTGCAATATTTCAAGCACTGTTGTCTCGTGTAGTTCTTCCGATTTTCTAAAAAGGTTGATCTTTGTTGACGAAAATTGTAACAGCCCCGAAATGCTAAAGCTGCATGTGAACAAGAAGTCGAAACAAATCTTCTAAAAAAATACTTAACAATGATTGTAGAAAACATATAAATAAATATGTTTATCAAAGCCTTCAACATTTTCAAAAGGTACAGCTAGATAACTTAGGAAAAGAAAATCATAAATATACTATAATTATGTTGGCGAAGAGCATTCATGGTGGAAAACAAAAATATGTAAACTTAAGCAAATTACTAAATGAACGAACAACAACAGAGTAGGGAATATAATTATTTAAACATCCTTGTGAATTTCGCCCACTCTCACACGTTGTATACTTCATGGTGAGCCTGGTGCCAGCGTGCCCCGAGCTGCACATTTGTTTCCAAGCTGTGCGACCATAGTGTGCGACCATACAATACTTAATGGGATGTCAGTAAAGTTGTCTATGAATTATCCAAAGTAATGATTTGGTTCGATTTTAATAAGGATTATACAAAACATTACAGCTATCCCATGGACACCAGAGGATATGAGAAGGTTATGGTTTGGACTGGTGCTAACAACATCCGCTGTATTTAAATTTCAAACCGTATTCCTCTATCTGTGGGGATGCTGCGAAATATTTTAATGAGCAAGTAGCGCCAACAGCTGTCAAAACTGTTTATTGTCAATTTGGTTGCGATATGGGATGGTATATTTTACTTCGTGTACTTACTGTAGCACAAAATCGTTGCCCATTGAAACGTTGTGCAATTCCTTTGACTTACTGGGCAGTCTTGAAGGCGAAAATGTGCTAGAGAAAAAAATGATAATATTACAATTGTATAGTTTTGTTGAATATTTAATTCAAACCCGATTAACAAAAAACAACGACTTGTATAATTATTTATACAGTTTTATGGTTATAATATATTGCTAGTAAGTACATTTGTTTAAATTTGTGTTCGTAATGTAGAGTCTATTTGCACTTCTAAAACGTAAACTATCAAAGTAAGATAAATGTATACCACAAAGATACCACAGTATACATGAAAGCGGGACAACAGTGGAGTCTGCTGTTGTAGTTTTTACGGAAGACATCACATGTCATGTGGTTTTATGCACCTTTCTAAATGTTGAAACATGGTAATTCTTCTTTTAATTTCTGTAATTCAACCATTGTATTGATACCTCTAATTTTTACACATAATTCACATAACATAACAAATATTCTGTATTTTCGCAATAAAAAAACCCCTCTTGATTGCTTATAAATCAGGAGGTGGTGTTTAGGGGACGGGGACTGCTGCAGCAGCTTTTTTGTTGGATTTAAATCGATATTTGCATTGTATAATTTAAATCTTACTTCTGTCACAATGAGTAACATCCCCATGGGTACTTTCCATCAGATTGGCGTCATCAATAGTTACACTGTAGACTCCTGGATACCCGGCTTCTCTGCATACTGTATCAGCGTTTAGGATGTCCCAGTTATCAACACATGTGTGCTCTGCAACTTTGTTCACTATTTTTACGAATCCACTGTCTGTAAAAGTGCTAATGATATTAGTGTTTTCTGAATAAGATTCAAACAAAGTGAGAGAAAACGCGTAAATCTTACATTAGAGGGATCTAGTAACTTTGTTTACATCTGCAAAAAGTGATAAATGGTTGATATACTATGTGTATTGCTGTGATCTGATGTCCACTGAGTAATGTTTGAAAAATCCACGTTACAATGGATACAGTATGGCCGAGTAATGAGCGAAAATGCAAAGTGATATTCACTATTCTCATTGCACTTTGTACATGGTTATGACTATCCAATGGATAGTTCAAAATCCGAACACTTCAATCGTAAGTATCCCAGATTCAGAGAAAAGTCCAAAATTGTGTAGGAAATGGTTAGCTACAAACAAAGTGGAGATATTTTGGATCAATTTTTACAAGTTTGACGCCAATATTGTAATTTGTAGCGACCACTTTAATTTCTTGCAAGTGATTACGAGGATGACATACGTGCAGGGGGGGGGGGGGGGGGGGGGGACAATAAACAAATGTCCAAAACCAATCAACGTCGTTCGAACAAAGAGGTAATAATGAAGCTTGTCAAACAGTACTATATTGAGATAGCAATGTGACAGAAATTACACAAATAAATATGCTTTTAATTATATTTATTAGATAATCAAAACATGTCATATTGAAAGATAATTTTTTCTTCAAAATACGGTAAATCAATTTAATGATGGATTTTTTTACGAGAACGTGGGGTATGTTGCCGAGGTTGAAGGGGGAGGGGGAATAGACCCACTGCCCACATAGGCGCCTATACTTTTGACTTGCCATGCGGTTGAATCATGGCTCGGTCGCTGCACGAATTCTGACCTTTTTCGAAGACCCGATTTTTAGTCAACCTCAAGTCCTCAAGGAACCATCTTTTGAGCGGACCGCGGCACGGCTACGCACCCCCGTAAAATAATAAATCAAGCCTCTGCCCCCGTGACCAAGACCGATAATCGCCAAGTTTGTGTCATATCGTATGAGGAAGCTCCCGAAGCAACATAAACAACGGGCAAGAAGTGAAACTTTATAATGGAAACTCTCCAATTAAAGGGATCTAAAAACTTTGTTGGCATGTGCAACAATGATGAATGGTTGTAGATGTGTATACATGTGTGTGATCTGATATGTCCACTGGGTAATCTGTGAACGTTCATCGTTTAATGGATGTTGTATTGCCGAGAAAAATGCAAAGTGATATTTGCGAACTCATTGCACTGACTTTGTACACAGTTATAATTTTCCAGTTGATAATTACAGGGA
>JBAMJV010002121.1:0-19302 GCA_037951105.1 Echinarachnius parma
ACCCCCCCCCCCCCCCCCCCCCCCCCAAATAAATAAATAAATAAAGAGGACAAATGGTTAATGTGGTTAAAATACAGTTTACGCCCCTCCCCACAGGAAGAATCAGAAATATGGCACACTACCTCTCCACCGACCGTTCGGGGCTAGATCGTTAGCATAATTATTACATTTTTAGTGAACACCATAACCTCAAAACAATAACAATAAGAACAACAACTACTGCGGGGGCCATGGGGGCGAAGACCCCCTTGCCCCCCACAACCATAAATAGGCTACGCCACTGGATGGTATATACAGTGCGCTGACCATGATGACTGTGAATTAGAATGAAATGAGGGCTCGGATTGGGAGGTAATGAGTTCACGCTTGGGTGGAGCCAGTGGTGGCACGTGGCCGGAGAATACGTACAACTGTCCATACACACAGAGAACTTAAAGGGATCTAGTAACATTGTCCAAATCCTCAAAATCCCATTGTATCAACCACTCATCACAATTTTGCACATGTCAACAAAGTTACTAGATCCCTTTAACCCATTCACTCACTTATATTTTTCTTCTTTAATACACGATGCACAAGATTTCCGCAAGCACTGAGTTAACACTGTGATAGGAGAACATAATTTAACATGTAAAAGGGGCTTGTTAATCATGCTAATTAACCATGCATCTTCATACATGTCTAAACTGAATTATATGTTCATCTCGTTATACAGTAGGCCTACCAGCAAGCAATGCGTTAACGCTCTATTCAAAGACACAAGGAACATACCCTTTAAAGGGATAAATTAGTATTGGTCAAACTTAACTTTAGTAACCAAAACCTGCACCATTACGGTACAAAGTAATAGTTATAATTTCACCATGCTCGAAAAGTATACACAATTACAAACGACTAAGTAAAACCCCTGTTATCATTTTTAAAAAAGAGCCGTTACAACTCAAGAGGGCGCTATTTAAAAAAATCACTGGTTTTAGCCATTTTTCATACAAAATTGTGCATTTAATGTTTTGTTAAAATTAATGATTCAATAGAGATATCATCAACGACTTTTTAAAAACCTATTCAGATTTTTTCCAAGTAGTAACTGTGTTGACATGTGCAAAAAGTGATGAATGGTTGATACAATGTATATTGTTGTTATCTGATATGTCGACAGGGTATTGTGTGAACATTTCAAGTTAAATGAATGTTATATGGGCGGGTATTGAGCAAAAATGCATAGTGATATTCACTAACTCATTGCACTCACTTTGTACACGCTTTTCGCGGTCCAGTGGATAATTTAACATCTGAACACTTCAATCGTAAATATCTTTTTAACGAAAGGGAAATTTGAAAAACCGAAACCTGTCCCATGCTTTTATTGTTAATACGAATTCAACAAGGTTTGAGGGAACCGCTATAATTCCAGTTGGATTTGGAGGATTTGGACAATGTTACAAAGTCCCTTTAAGCACAGAACAATCAATGTGATCATGAAATATACCCTGCTGCTTGGATATACGCACAGCTATGAAGCCTGTTATTTAACGGTTAACCCATCCCCTCACGGAAAATCATATTTCCCATGAAGTGTTTTAACGCAGTGTTAACTCCCCGCAAACAACAATGTTTAATACGATGTTATCAGACGCGCAGAACATAAGAAACTTGTTATTATTATTATTATTATCATTTTTTGTTTTTGTTTGCTATTCATTATGCTCCGTTGATGATTATCTTACTTACTTCTGTTGTAAACATTTTATTGTAAATATGTTATCATGTTGCATTGTGATTTTAGTTTTCAATAAAAATAAAAATACAAAAAACAAAAAAACAAAAACATAAGAAACTTGTTAATTAAGTATTAACCCATTGTCTTTAATCATGTTAATATTGACGATGCATTGTCCATAGAGTAAATACGCGGTTTACCAACTCCCCGCAAGCAATGAGTTAACAATACGCTGTGAGTATAGGAAATAACATACACTTCTGTATAATATGTACTAAGAACGGAATACGCTTGTTAATTACCACGACCAGTAATCTTCTCGCATGCTGATTAGGAGCGGATTATTAGGGGGAAGGGCTGGGGTACTTTATAGGCAGCTCATTAGGGCATAATAGACTGGCAAAGTGCGCGCGCGCCAACCAACTGTTACAGAAACACTCTTTAATTATGAGATAATCCACCACTACTGTCTCTGTATGTAGTCTAGCTGTTGTACCGTATCATTACGAGGTGTAATTATGGATATAAACGA
Organism: Echinarachnius parma; assembly: GCA_037951105.1. Lineage (NCBI taxonomy): Eukaryota > Metazoa > Echinodermata > Echinoidea > Clypeasteroida > Echinarachniidae > Echinarachnius > Echinarachnius parma. The sequence goes on from JBAMJV010002121.1 coordinate 2,253, forward strand.
AAATAATTGGGACTGCTATACATGCACATCTTTGGTATACGTATGAACATGATAAATTAAAAAGTAATGTGTATTATGTACAGTAAATGTCACTAAAATTAACAATTCATTGATTACAAGTATACTGAATTGTGCCATTGTCATGTGCAAATAAAGGTTAGTTTGATAGATTTCTATTGATTTGTTTACTTGAAAAGGTAACACAAAAATAGTTGGATTCGCAAATTTGTATATCAATTTATGAAGCGTCCATGACTGCATTTCGTGGCAAATTTGGCCAAGATGTAATTGTTAAGTGAATAAGTTTGGTAACAAAAGCTATATAAAGAATAATTATAAGATTCGAAGGAGCATTCATGTAACGATTTCATAAAACAAATCATAAATATGTTAATTTACTAGTATTAATAATTTCCGGCAAAACGTTTGTATAAAGAGGCCATTAGACTGAATATTTGATTATAACCAGAATATCAATAATAAGGTTTTTTCCCAAAAAACTAGTATGAACTACTTTTGTTTATAAGTATACCCCTTCAAATTGACTGTATACGGTTGATCAATATACAATTATAAACTCTACATTACAATACATACGTCATTATCTTCTGTTTTACACAAAATGAATACGAGTCTTGATTTTTTAGCGCTTCTAATACGATTCCCTTTATATGATTACATAATAATCCACGTTCGATCTGTTGCTAAATATCATAATAAACAAGGCAATCGTATGAACATTATCCTTCGTTGGAAATGTTGCTCGAAACATCTGCTAAATCAATATTTATATCGTTTCAATTGTATCAAACTCAATCTAATCTATGCGATGTGCATGGACGTCCAAACAACACGCCGCACAATGTACAAAATAAACATCTATGCAATATCTTTATCATACCATAGGCACTTGTTTTTTTTAATAGAGAACGAAATTTATTATGAAAGTAATATTATTTTACTAGCATCGCAACGGTGACGCTGGCAAATTACATGCTCGTTAGATACCAAATTGTGACAACGATCAATCAAAACTTAATCACGATAGCTTATTATATAATATTGATTTGAAAACAACGGGGAATTTCTTGAAGAAAGACGAACGGGAAATCAAATACCTATGATATCGAAGGGGTAAAAAAGTTGAGGAAAATGAAAACAAGGAAGACAAATACAAAAAAAACATATAGAACGCCGTAAGAAATAACGATAATTTTGATCGAAAATGACCCCTTAGCTAAAAAAAAAAAAAAAAAAAGAAGGACAAAGTAAGGCAAATGTAGAGCAATTATTCGCCCCATATTTGAGATACATTAATTAAATGTCTAATGTGAAATGCATGTTAGCCCAGGAATCGTGCATTTTCGAAGAAAATGTTTGAGGAACATGGCTAAATCGGGTAAGTATTCGACCTACGGACTAATTCACGCACTGATCTGATAGAGGAAAAAAGGCCCAATAGAATTACACACGTTCATGACATTATTTTACAGACACATAGGCTACCCCTGCCGGAAAGAACACACTCATCCACAGTGTGAACACAATGTGAACACAATGTTAAATTCGAGCGTTTTGCACAGTGTGCTATGAACACTGAACATACTGTGAAGGCACTATCGCCACAGTGTGAAATTGTCTGCGTTCACAGTGTGTAAAACGGTGGACTCACACTGTGTATCTCAACAATTTCAGTGTGTTCACAGTGTGAGTTGGCTTTCGCACTGTGAAAACGCTCCACACTGTGGATGAGTGTTTCTTCGGGAAAATGACATAAAATATTTCATATAGGGGGAAATTCGTTAACAAAATTTTTAAAAATACAAAGACCGAGCCCCTCCCCCCCCCAAAAAAAAAAAAATAATAATGACGTGCCCCCAGTCAGTGCGATCACGCTACCCCCACTGCCTTTAAGGATGCATACAATGCAAAGTTGTTGGCCTGTGCACCTGCGCGGATGTAGGGTGATATTTCTCTAGCGCGGTCAGAGAGGCAACAAGTGATATGATACAGTGACGTTATTACGTGGGGCGAAGGATTGCAAACCAAAACGGAGGCGCATCTATAGGGTCAGCTCTGACGGAGTGGGGAGGGGTGAGGGGAAGACAAAATACACCTCGTTGCATGCTCCCAAGGGGGTAGAATGTGTGCATGTCATGTGCAACAAGTGATACAGTGAAGTTATGACGGGGTGAAAGATTGCAATCGAGTAGGGGCGCATCTAGAGTAAAACCCTGATGAGGGGTTATAAAACAAGACAACTCATTTGCTCCCAAGGGAGTTATATGTGTGCACATCATGCGCAACAAGACAGTGACGTTATTACAGGGTGGAGGATTTCAACCGAGCAGGTGCGCAGTTAGAGGAAACTCTGATGAGGGAAGGGGGGGGGGTGGGGGGGGGGGGGGGGGGGTGGGTGGGGGGGGTTGTAGAGAACATTTGTTGTCCTCTCTTTCTCTTTTCTTCCTTTCTCTCCTCTTTTGTATTATTGTATTGCCACTCTCTCTGTTTCTCTCTCCCTGTCTCTCTCTCGCCTCCCACCTGTCAGTTTTTCCTTTTCTCTACCACTCTCTCCTCTTTCTTTCTTTGTTTGTTTACTCGTTCGTGTGTTTTTTTATCGAAACTATGTTTCACTCTCTCGCTTTCATTCCCTTCCCAAGATTATTCAAAACTCTTATATTTGTTTGTTGTTTGTTCGTTTGTTTGTTTGCCCGTTTGTGTGTTTTTTGTTACTAAACTATGTTTTCACTCTCTCTTTCATTCCCTTCCCAAGATTATTCAATCTCTCCTATTTGTTTGTTGTTTGTTCGTTTGTTTGTTTACTTGTTCGTGTGTTTTTATTATTACACTATATGCTTTCACACTCTATTTCATTCCCTTCCCAATATTATTCAATATCTCCTAATTTTGGTTGTTTGTTTGTTTTGCTTATTTGCTCGTTCGTGTGTTTTTACTGAACTTTGTTTTCACTCTGTATTGCACTCCCTTCCCAAGATTATTCAATATCTCCTATTTGTTTGTTGTTTGTTTGTTTGCTCGTTCGTGTGTTCGCACTAAACTATGTTGGCACTCTCTCTTTCATTCCCTTCCCAAGTTATTCAATCTTTCCTATTTGTTTGTTGTATGTTCGTTTGTTTGTTTACTCGTTCGTGTGTTTGTACTAAACTATGTTGTCACTCTCTCTTTCATTCCCTTCCCAAGTTATTCAATCTTTCATATTTGTTTGTCGTTTGTTCGTTTGTTCGTTTACTCGTTCGTGTGTTTTTACTAAACTATGTTTTCACTCTCTCTTTCATTTCCTTCCCAAGGTATTCAATCTTTCATATTTGTTTGTCGTTTGTTCGTTTGTTCGTTTACTCGTTCGTGTGTTTTTATACTAAACTATGTTTTCACACTCTATTTCATTACCCTTCCCAAGATTATTCAATCTCTCCTATTTGTTTGTTGCTTGTTCGTTTGTTTGTTTGCTCGTTCGTGTGTTTGTACTAAACTATGTTTCACTCTCTCTTTCACTCCCATTCCAAGAATATATATATTTCAATCTCTCTACTTTTGATTGTTGTTTGTACGTTTGTTTGCACTAAACAAAACTAAGTGTTCCATCTCATGTTCACTCACATTTCCGTTCTCTTTCACTATCTCCCCCCTCTCTCATCATCTGTCAGTCATGTGCATCTTTCTGTATTCCTATAATATTATCTTCCCTGTCGCCCTCTCTCTGACACTAATACCCACTCTCTCTATCTCATTCTCTATATCTCTTACGATCATAACGTAAATGTGAGTAACCACACACACCCTTGTAAAGCACTTATATTAGCACACACGAACATATTATGTATAAATACACTCCTACATAACTGTAATATTTGTACGTGATGTATCTCCCTCGTTATTTATGCATTTACGTCCACGTATACCATTCCCATGACTTCATCGATTAATTATGAATTTATGAATAAAAGTGTCCAGTTTTGCTTTTCAAGAAAAGCGAAGACATACAACGGACCCTCTCATCATGCTGATGCCACAATTAACATACAATGCAGTACATAAGAGAATCTAAGTTACTAAGTTACTAGCCTAATACTCTTATTCACATAGATTTATACATATATACACAAAATCTTTGTTTATAGTTATAATATGAATATCACTTGAAATTGACTGCAGTTTGTAAAAAGGGTATTTGGGGCCAAATAATTATGAAGGCGTGTTATATATTTTGATACATCAGTTTTGTTTGCTTCATTTATAACTCCATGAGTATATATACTTATAAGGTATGTATTTTCCTTTTATATAAACGTACTCAAGAGTTATTTCCTGTGATCATAATCTTGATAACAATTGGAAATTACACCGCATGATATTCAATAACGTGCAGTATGTACATCTTTATTCACGCCAACAGTTTAGCATGCATAATATTGTACACTAAGTTTTGTGGTATAGATGCTTTTAGTACGCAGCAACAGGTTTTGCCTTTTTACCTGAAATGCGATCTATAGCATAGAGCACTGAGAAACGTAAAAATTGAAGGGAAAAAAAAACATGAGCATAATTTTTCTGCTTAAAATTCCCCTTCCCACGATCTAGCGCTATCGAGATTCACCGGAATGATTACGATGCAAATTGAAATAATAAATACAAAATTGAAACCGCTTGGAGACTACTTCAATCTCCTTCCATTGACCAAAAAAAAAATGATAAGATTTAATCAGCGGTGCACAACTGAAGAATACTCAATCATCGTAATGTCATTGACTGCGTTAGACTGGCTGACCGCGTACATGACTCTATAGAAAGAATGCGACACCTCGTACGCAACCGGTTAAGCGCGTTGCGCCGTGCGTCAGTCACGTGACAGGGGTTATTCGGATAGCGAATGAGCCCTGTGGGAGCACTTGTGCGTGCGTGCGCCGCGACATGCTAGACCTTCGCGCAAACGATTTGCATCTTCCACTGTATAATTATTATAGTTCCCCTCTCGATCCCACTCCACTCATTTGCAACCCCCCCCCCCCCCCCCCCCCCCCCCCCCCGCCGTTAATATGTTGAAGTGGCGAAATGGTGATTAACGCAAAATTGAAAGCAAGTGGGGGGGGGGGGGGGAGGGGTGGGGTGGTGGGGGGGGGGGGGGTAAGTGTTCCATATGACATGCGCCCTGACGATAGTTGCTCCGCCGTTAATATTAAAGGGGACCACCAGGCAAAGAACAACACATAATTATATGTTTTGGTACCGTTTTGTGGTATCAAATAGATACCCAACATTTGGCAAAAGGGTTGTGTAATTCATAAACAAAGGCAAAAAGGGTTGTGTAATTCATAAACAAAGCAATTAATTTCCACAACTTACGGAACCACTATTATTTCCTGGTTCCGTACGGGCAAACATTTGCGAGTGCGCCAATGCTATTCACGCGTACGTTTGGAGACAATAGCATCTCGGACGATTCGTTCGCTCTGCACAAAGTAGTCTTCGTACATGCAGACCCACGAACGCATGATTTAGAATGGTGATGCGTTTTCCAATTATAGGCCTATATATCTTTTTTCTGGAAACATATTTTTGTGAACTTGTTGATGGAATGGACTACTAAAAATGTTACCTTTCATTTATAAGAATATTATTTTTGGGTGGTGGTAGCCTTTAATCTTAGATTAACACATACGCAAACTATTTCTAAACGTAAACAGAACCGACACTAAACCTTTCTAAAATATCAATTTTGTTTAAACCTAACCTATTCTGCAAGAATCTACAGGAATGAAGGAGGTGGGTTGTATTAAAAATAAGAATAAGAAGAACCCTGAAACACTAAGTCGAACCCTAACTCTAACTTTCACCCCCCCCCCCCCCCCCCCCCATCCCTAGATCGGATATGTAGGGGTATTTTATTCTAAACTGGAAGTTTTATTTGAGGAGGGGAAGGTCCCTTTGCCATCATCGTTTGTACGCCTCTTCCTTCCTTTATAGGGTCTCAGACAGTCAGGAATTTATTTTTTTATTTTTTTATTTTTTTTCGGGAGCTACTTTTCAAGCTTGCCTGCATGAAAATAACACTCTAAAATTTGTTTTGCATTGAACACTACGGAGGCTCTTTTATGAATTTCGGGGGCGAATTCGCCCCGAGCCCCCTGTGTATTTTGTTCAGTCCCTGCGTTCTGAACGCAGCATTACAGCTCTGCGTTGTGCAGATGCTTGCATAGTTTGCTTGCTTTTGTATGTAAAACGCTTGAGGCAAACCACGCAAGAGACTGTCGAAGTTTCGCAAGCAGCACCTACGCTGATTGTGAATTAAAAAGCATTCGATACGTAAACTTATATCAGTCCACGGGGTAGCCATGGGGGACAAGGGGGGGGGGGGGTGTATTGAACATCTACGGTAATTATTTTCCCCCTTTAGTTTCAATTTCAATTTAATTTCAATTTAAATTTATTTAGCCTTTCCATAAACAAAAATTGTATATAAATCATTAGCAACAATTAAGAATACCACACAGTCATATAATTATTTAACAATAACAAGGCAAAAATATGCGGCAGAAAGGCAGATCATTAATTAAAAGCAGCATCATTAAGTGTTGTAATATTACATATATTAAGTTATGTATTTTTCAATTGATTAATTAATTTATGCAAACAAATTTATACAATAAACTAAAATGATTGTATAAAAGTAATGTTTTTTCTTACATAGATCAGATTGTTATAGGATAACATTGCGATTAAAAGTGAGCAAAGAAAAATGGGATTCCAACGGGATTCGAACCCGAGACCTCCGGATTGCTAAACCGGTGCTCTACCGACTGAGCTATAGAAAACCCTATGACGGCGTTCTTCCCAGAAACCCCTTAATTCATCATTGCTCAAGTAGTCAGAAGCTTTATAAACCTGACATAAACCCGAAGCGGATTAGAATCAACTTGGGGATAAATGCGAGGGATCGCCGAAGCGATACAGCTTTTTATAATAATTCATTCAAACATATAGGGAAACTGACCAAGAATATATTGTGATTAAAATTGAGCAAAGAAAAATGGGATTCCAACGGGATTCGAACCCGAGACCTCCGGATTGCTAGACCGGTGCTCTACCGACTGAGCTATAGAAAACCCTACGACGGCGTTCTTCCCAGAAACCCCTTAATTCATCATTGCTCAAGTAGTCAGAAGCTTTATAACCTGACATGAGGATAACATTGCGGTACAAAATAATGATTCTCTAACAAAGCCCTGTTTCATAGACACACGGGCCCGAATTCACAAAGGAGGTTTGTAAAAAACCATGGTTTAAACCATGGTCTACATCTATGGAGTGCCATTTGTAAACTGATGGAGAAAGAATGTAAACTCATTACTTGTTAACAATGCTGATGGTACACATTTACTAAAGGCACCAAATAAATGTTTGTCTTCTCAGTTGGTGAAATTTTCTGGTTAGAAATAGGAAATTGTTTTACTAGTATACGAGCAGCACTCCATAGATGTAGACCATGGTTTAAACCATGGTTTGTACAAACCTCCTTTGTGAATCCGGGCCTGTATCTTCATTTTGGTTAAGGTAGCCCCCAATCCAACCCACCGGAAACCTTCCTGATACCTCGTTTAATGATGTTGGTTCAACAAGTGTTTTAAATATTACCCCCTATTCGCCCCCTTGCCTGGACTGAACCTGGTTACGACACAAAGTATATCTTCGCGGGTAAGCGTAGACGACAGTGCCTTGTATGTCGAATAATCGATGCGGCCGTGTTCTCGGGCAATGTTCTCGACTCATTTGCGCGATACGGTTCAATCAGTGACAACAATACTTATGTCACACAGTTCAGTGGTGAAAAGAATAGCGTGCCACACACTTCATCGGATATGGTGGTGACATGATGTCACACAATGGAGCGTTACGTCAGTAACATGGTATACATACTGGAATAAAATGTCACACAGTTTAATGGTGAAAGCAATAACATGTCAGGCACTACAGCGGCCATGGTGGTGACATAATGTCACACATGTCACACGAAGCAGCGTTACGCCATGCAGTGATATACCACACACGTGATAATTTAGTGATAGCAGTTAAACCATGTCACACAGTTTGATGGTGACCCCATTGAACAGAACGTTACTACGTACAGTGGTCATTGTTTTCGTGACACTAATTCAAACATGTCACATAATGAAACGTTACGTCTGTCGTATGTCACATAACTTAGCCATTACAATGATACCATATGTTATATATGCGACCTCAATGAACAGAAAATGTCATACAATGCGGCGTTGGGTCAATATTTAAACGATAACTAGAACATATGTCACATCCGCTCAGTAGAGAACTCACTATAAACAGCACGTTACAAGGTTTAGTGTTCTTGGTGGTGACACCACGGCACACAAAACACAATATTACGTAGTTTAGTGATAGCACGTTTTTATTTAGTATGTCATAAAGTTCAATGGTGATCCCATAGACCATAACGTTACGAAGATCAGTTGTCATGATACGATGCCACGCGCGTTACACCAGTACAATGGTTTATTGTTCAGTGGTTATACATTAGTAATATCTTACAAAGTTTAAAATTGACACACATAACTTGATATTAATTTCGGTTGTATAGTTACATACCGCAACGCACGTGGCTATCATGATTGCAATTGTTTTAATTTGTATAATTGAATAATATTATATTATGCGCAACCATTTTGTAAATAGTGTCAACAAACTGAAAGTGTCACCCTCCGTAAACAAAGATGAAATGAAAGATTATTTATTTCCCGATTCCCTTTCGTAATTATAAACATATCGTAGTAATTTTGACCATTTGTGTTAAAATCTCCGCTTTTCAAATGTATGGTCAAAACCGTAGTGTATACCCTGTATCTTTGATGTATAAATTTGTAACTGTTTCCATATCATTTCCTTTTTGTATACAAAAAAAAAAAACGAAATTAAATTAAATATTCCGTATACGTGCATTATGTTTCGTGCAGTATTCGTTATCATGGTTATCGCCGTGCATGATGATGGTTTTTTTTTTTTTTTTTTTTTTACCCACTCGCATCTCCTCCTTGGAAAAAAGAAACATCGCCCGTGAGATGTTATCTAAACACAGTTAAAGAGACAGGAAGCGCGATGGAGGGGAGCCCACTTTAACTCTCAAAAAACCATGGCAGCGTCCATAAATGACCTCAGAGACTGGAATGGTTAACCCCTTGAAAGCCGCACAAATTGTTACTATAATTATGGCAATTAATACGTGTGCAATATAGAGAAGTGCAGATGTTGCACAGTAAACGCGTAAAATATTGTTACTGTTTTGAGGGTCGGGGGATGGGGAGGGGAGCCCACTTTAACTCTCCTAAACCATGGCACAGTCCATAAATGACCTCACAGAGTGAAATCGTTATCAGTTAACCCCTTAAAAGCCGCACAAATGTATAGCTGTTATGGAAATCACGCGTATATATAGTCGGGGGAAATGCAAATATCATCATAGTTTCTTGTTATACTGTTAGAAAAGAGAAAGTGGGTATACACACTCTAACATTTAAAAAAACCATGGCAGCGTCCATAAGTGACCTCACACTAACAGAGTTGAATATAGTATTTAACCCCTTAAAAGCCGTACACCTTAAAGCTTCCTGGAGATTACGTGTATAGTAAGTATACACAGTGAAGTGCAAGTTTGCAACGTAATTATTGTTAGGTTGAGGGGAGAATCGAGAAGAGGGTAGAATTATGACCCTCTTATCTCTTCCACATCATGACAGCGTCCATAAATGACCTCAGAGAGTGGAATACAGTAGTTAACCCCTTAAAAGCCGTACAAATGATAGATGTATACGGTAATTACGTGTATACACAGTGAAGTGCAAGGTTGCACCGTAATTTATTGTTAGGGTTGAGGAGGGGGGGGGGGGGGGGGGGGGTTACCATTTAAACTCTTCAAAATCATTGCACAGTCCATAAATGGCGCTACAGAGTGGAATAGTTAATCCCTTAAAAACCAGGACATATTACAGTTTTATGGGAATCTGCGCAAATATTGTTTATCATAATTTATTGTTACCGTTAGCGTTGAGGGGTACCCACTTTAGCTCTTCGAAAACCATGGCAGACTCAATAAACGATCATACCGAGTTAAATGGTTAACCCTTTACATACATGGTCATATCTATCTGACGTAAAGCATGGTGTTGTACTCTTTAAAGGGACTTAGTAACATTGTACAAATCCTCAAAACTTACTTGGAACTCTAGTGGTTATCTCATACCTTATCATATTCATATTAACAATAAAATCACGGGACAGGTTTTGGTTTTTTCAAATTTCCCTTTCGTTAAAAAGATATTTGCGATTGAAGTGTTCAGATGTTAAAATATCCACTGGACCGCAAAAACCGTGTACAAAGTGAGCGCAATGAGTTTAAATAGTGAATATCACTTTGCATTTTTGCTCATTACTTGGCCATATAACGTCCATTTGACTTGAAATTTTCACACAATACCCAGTGGACATATCAGATAACAACAATATAGTTACATTGTATCAACCACTCATCACCTTTTGCACATGTCAACAATGTTACTAAGTCCCTTTAATGCAAATTGAACACAAATGTCACTCTAGTTCATTAAGAAGTTAGTACTATACCCATGCACTTTATCTCTTCAAAACTCCGGCATAGACAATAAAATTATCCAATCGACATCGACATGACATGAGCGAGCGAATGGAATAATTATCATATCTTTCATGTTAATACGCCCTATACATCACACATATACTGCTACACTGCTCTGTACGGACATCGTGTATTATGTTCTTATTCTTGCTGGCATTTGAAGAGTTAATGGAAAGATAACCATCTCGAGTTCAAGCGCAGGGACGCGCGCGACGGATAAAGTGAGATGCAACTGTATTCTAATGGACGCGAATACAAACAGAGAATCAATAGCCATCAGTGTTGTTCTTCTCCAGAGGCGAAGCTTAGGCTGTGGAGTGCCAGGGGGTTTATGCAGGGGATAGTGACCCCTGTGGTGATATGTGTCTCTTCACTGCCCCCCCCCCCCCCCCTACCCCACCACTCCCCACCATTTCATAGTAGATCCAAGTCCGCGACTTATCTTCTACTCACAACAAAAACAAAATCAAGGCGATGCAATTTACAATGTTACTAAACATTCAGAATCAAGTTCTTTAAAATAATTATTAAAACGAGTATATGAATGAGGATCATAATCACAGATAATAATAGTCTTGACGCATATTTTTTGTTAGGCAGATATATTTATATTTCTGCATTTATTTACAAAATCATAATGAAATACACAAAGAACATTTTTTCCATACATCAACATAAGAAAACAATGAAATTAGAATAGTTATACAATCATAATATAAATTTATGTGACAATAATGTATGTATATTATTACAAAAATAAATAAATGCAGTAGACCAACCATCATAAGCAGAGAGCTTGAGTGGATGGTGGCCTGGGAGGGGGGGGGGGGGGGGGGGGAGCTACATGGTGCCAAAAAGGCGTTGTATAACAAGTACATGTATTAACTCGTCACTTAAATGCGTAATTTCAATTGTAAAAACAAATATAAATACAAATACAACAAAAATAATTGAAAGCGTGTTGTGTGGGTCAACAGTGCAAGTGCAAACGTGTATTTGTTACATATTGTATAAGATAAAATGGTGTATGTATACTGTACGTATGACGCTAACAATATACCACGTGGGAAACCTTGTCTTTTCTTTACCCCCCCCCCCCCCCCCTCCCCACCCCCTCCCATATCCACTCGATGTGTTCCACTGGCTTCGCAACCAGCGCTACCCGCCTGCTCTCCAGATAAGCTAGCTTCGCATTCCCAAGCTAACAAGTAGCTACCCGGCTTCCATTATGTAACTTTATGTCTCACAGAGTGTCAGATTATAACATGAGGAAAACCTTGTTTCCCCCTCTACCCCCCCCCCCCCCCCCGCAACCACCAATTGGTTTTTATGCCCCTGGCCTGGCTGCATCGTCGCTCTTTCCCTGCTCTTCGCCTACTCTCCAGAAAAGATAGCTTCGCTTTCCCAAGCTAACAAGTAGAAATGCATTTATTTTAATAATTACCTGGCCGCCATATGTAAGGTGCGCTCTGAATAACGAAGTGCAGTGGCGTATCCGGGTTGACTCCTGAATAGGGGGAGGATAACATTGATGGGGTGCAATTTCCCATGAGAAAGGGGGGGGGGGGGGGTGGTGGGTATGGCCCTAATAGAATGTTTGGTGTTCCTTTAGAAGCACTGGTTGAAACATATCGTTGGCTTTCGTGTATACATTTGTTTTAATAGTGAAGCCCAGTATTCCTTATATGATATCTGTTATGAACGTATACTTGACATCATTAATTCGCTGTTCAAAAGTAAATCACATTTTTATCATTATTATTTATGAGTATATATGTCTCGTGCTGTATATTAACTGTTATACACAGTCATTATTACGTAGATTGAATGCAATTCCATAATTAAGATGATGGTTGAATAGCGTAACATTTTGAATTTGTATGCATTTGTACTCCCACACAAATGGGGGGGGGGGGGGGGGGGAGGAGGGGGGGTGTAATATAACTCAAGAGAAGGTTGTATTTGGCTCGTTTCCCCCTTTGCTGCCCCCACAGAGTCAGTGCCATGTAGGCCACTGGTCAGATCTCCTTACGATTTGCATGCCATGCAGGGCTGCCCAGTTGCGCTAGAATAGCATGTCGCGCCTCAGGAATACACAAATAGTTGAGTAATTTTACCCATTCTCCGGGAGATCTCTGGAATTGTATCCACAGAAAATGAGGTTATTTAAGATGCTTAAATGTACACTTGAGTATTAGTACTTCCCAAAATGCCCCTTGACGCTAAATTTGTTGGTTTTAATTCCATTTGAAAGTTCATCGAATAAAACATGTAAAATGAGAACCATTCCCTTTCAAATGCTCTCATAGTTGTAAAATTTGATTTCAAAATATTGTATTCATAAGTCTACCCTGCCGGGGGACATCTTGACTTTTTAGAAAAATACAAACAATGCTTATAGTCGTGTAGACGGTGCTATACTTTGTGTATTAGACCTGGAAACGTTCTTTAGTCCAACGTTGTTTTATTGATTCAGATTCTAGAAGGGTTAAGAAGAAATTTTAGCTGCAACATTGGGCCACTTTTTTTATAAGCATTATAAAGTTAATGAGCTAATTTGCATATTTGTGAAATAAGGTCAGGGGTCATTTTCTATCTAGGAATAGTACAATATTGATAAAAACAAGTATTCTAAGGTATTTTGGGGCAAGGATTCGATTTCCGGTGCTCGTTTGTAAGTGCCGTATGGGAAACACCCTGAAATCCAAGATGGCTGCCCCTAATTTGCATATTTATGAATATTATTGATTTTCAGTGGCTACAGCCCCTAATAAGCAATAATTCCGGATTATTATTTGTCAGTTATGTTCTAAGTATATATTTAAGATATCAAAGATTAGTTGCCATCATGGCAACCTCTAGGAATTCATATTATTTGCATAATTAGGTATTTTACCTAATTTGCATATTCCCCCAAATCGAGTATATTGGGAACCCGGAAAGTAAAAATGACAAGTAATACCACTTTTCCAAGGTTTTAGGGGGCAACAGATCCATTTTTGATACTTACCCGTATCACCATGGCGACCATCTCAAATCCAAAATGGCTGCTCCCCAAATTACACATGTTATGATACACGACTGTATTATTTCGGTTATATTAGATTGATATTATAATGTTTGGACTTTTAATTATTGGAATGAGCAACTAGACTACTTGAATCACAATGTAGTTGTTTGCTTACAGTAAAAAAATCATACTTTTATAAAATAAATGCCATTAAAGTGGCAATAGCATTATTTACTTTAAAATGAAAAAGGCGGCCATCTTGGATTTATGTGGGTTGCCAAGGTGATACGTCGAATTTAGTATCATGAATGGATTTGTTGCCCCCTAAAACCTTGGAAAAGTGGTATTACTTGTCATTTTAACTTTTCGGGTTCCCAATATATTCGATTTAAGTGAATATGCAAATTAGGCAAAATACCTAATTATGCTAATTTGATGCATTGCCAGATGTTGCCGAGGTGGCAACCAAGCTAAATTATCTTAAATCACACATTTAGAACATGATTGAGGAAAATAATAAGTAATTATGGCTTATTAAATGCTGTAGCCGCTGAAAATTAATAATATTCATAAATATGCAAATTAGGGGCAGCCATCTTGGATTTCAGGGTGTTGCCCATATGCCACTTACAAACGAGCACTGGAAATTGAATCCTTACCCCAAAATACCCTAGAATAATTGTATTTATCAATTTTGTACTATTCCTGGATAGAAAATGACACCTGACCTTATTTCACAAATATGCAAATTAGCTAATTAACTTTATAATGCTTATAAAAAAAGTTGCCCAATATTGCCGAGGTGGCAACAAAGCTGAAATTTCTTCTTAACCCTTCTAGAATATGAATCAATAAAAAAACGTTCGACTAAAGAACGTTTCCAGGTCCTAGAAAAATCTACACGACTATTAGGCCTATAGACTACTTTGAAAAGGAAATCAAAATAGGTTTTTAAATAGTCGTTGATGATATCTCTTTTTAATCATTATTTTAACAAAACAACAAATGCACAATATTTTATTTAAAATGGTTGAAACCAATGAGTTGTTATAGAGAGCGCCCTCTTGAATTTTAACGGCTCTTTTTTTAATGATAACAGGCTTTTTACTTAGCCGTTTGGAATTTATTATTCCTTTTGAGCATGGTGGAGTTAAAACTATTAGTTTGTAATGTAATGGTGCAGGTTTTGGTTACTAAGATTAAGTTTTACCAAAACTGTACTTTTTTTACCAAAACTCAACTATCCCTTTAAAGGGTTGTGCTGTTGCATTTCAATCACAGTGTCAGTGTCACAGTAAAGGTGTCAAATGTATAACGTCACTATATAAACATTATATTCTCCGGTAACTAAGTTAAGTAACCCATCCTCCGGGAGATTTCTAGAATAGTTTCAACAGAAAATTAGGTTTTTAAAGATACTTATAAAGGGTTGTGCTGTTGCATTTCAATCGAGCGCACAGTAAATGTATACACTATATACACATGATGTTATCCGGTAACTACATTATATAAGCGTTAAAATGTGCAGCTATTGATATAGAAAACACAGTCATTTGTGTACTATCCCTACTCTAGTATACTGTTGTTAAATGGCGGTGGAGGGTATAGCACGGAATATTACATCCCGAGGGATTTTAAATGCTATTGAGGGAAGAGTAAATAAGTCCCGAGACGAAGTCGAGGGACTTATTTTCTTCACGAAATAGCATTTGAAATCCCGAGGGTATAGAATATTCCGTGATTTTCCCGACAACAAATTGAACAACTGTTTTATCATCTGACTGTCAAACACAGGGGTGTAATATTGCCATGGTATATCCAAAAAATATAACACCGCAGCGGCATGTACTGTATTTACTAAGTCATGTGATAATGTGCAATATTGTATAGTAAAATTGCATACTTTGAATTGCACCATGCGTGCTGACATATTTTTGTATACCTTTGTATGACTTTTTTTAAGCTTGAAGAAATTAAAAGACACAAATAATGACGGGTGCCCGAACGCCACAAACATGACAAACGTACTGACGCACTGTGCTGATTCAAATTCCAAATACACAATTTTTAACGAGATGCATAAATACACATACCCTCCCGTGCCAAAAGTATTGCAACATAGACACATGCATTACACAGGAGGCAATGTATGACATGAAACTAAGTGCTGTTTTGATTAATTTGTAGTAAATGATTTAAGTTCTTATTATCAGGCACATTTCAGTAACATGTCAAGAGTCATTTATCATGTAAAGTTCATGCAGTTCTAGTATTTTGTTGGGTACCCGCGCATTCTGATAATGGCGCGCATCCTCCTTGGTAGAGTCCCGTATAGACCATGCAGTCTTTCTTGGGTGATGCTGTCCCAGACCCTGAAGATAGAGCCGACCAAACCCTCCCTGGTGGTTGCTCCGTCCGTGGTGAGGGCTCTCTTGATGACATCTCACAGATTCTCTATCGGGTTAGCATCTGGTGATTGTTCTGGCCACTGCACCCTGTTGACGCCATTTTCATCATACCATTGGTCCATCTGGGCAGCCCTGTGCGCCGGTGCGTTGTCATCCTAGGAAATGAACGGGTGTTGCGCGTCGCCAAAGATGTTACCAATTGATGGAAACACGTGAGAGTCCAGAATCTCCCGATATTTTTGCGTTATCCATGTTCCCGTACACGACAACAAGATCGCCGACTTCATAGATGCCGACACACCCCCAAACCATGACTGAAACTGCATTCCTTTGAGTGTAGATCAGGTTCCTTGGGTCGTATGAGGTGTCGGGTTCACGCCAGACTCTTACTCTTCCGTCGTTTGAAGAAATGCAAAACCTACTCTCGTCGGAAAAGACCGGAAGTAACTCCAATTGTCCTACACCGTCCAATCCCTCACTCTGGAGGACCACCTGATGCGTCTCTGGCGATTGACACGAGATATGAGAACCTTCCTCCTGGAAATGCGGGCATGAAGATTGTGGAAGTATAGACGTCTTTGTGTCGTCCTCTTTGAGATTCGCCGATCAACTCTGTAGCTCCAGTGAGCTGCCAAAGTTTTTGCAGATTCGAATCGGGTCGTACGAGCCTGACGCAGAAGGTACCAATCTTCCAGACGTGTGGTCTTTCTACCTCTGGCAGATCTTGGTCGCTAGTCAACGTTGTCCGTTTCCCTATGCCGTTTACACACTCTGTACACCGTTTGACGGCATACCTGAAAGTGTTCAGCAATCTGAGCCACCGAAACCCCCTCCTCCCTCAGGGCGACGATTTGTTGGTGTTGCACGTTAGATCACCCGGATGTCTTAACCATGGTTTGTGCATGAGGGATTCAGTGGCCTTGAAGGAGAAAGTGA
>JBAMJV010002122.1:0-80565 GCA_037951105.1 Echinarachnius parma
AAAAAAATAAAACAGTATATAGGGAGCAGTGGTGTACATAGGATTTTCCAGGGGGGGGGGGGGGGGGCCCAATTTTCTTTTTCATGGATGACCCCACGACGCGAGGGAGCGAAGTGACCGAGGAGGGGGGGGGGGGGAGGGTGTGGGAGGGGGTGTCCCCCCTCCCACACCAGGGAGCTTTGGCCATTTTTACACTAGAATGGAGCTATCTGGTGCACAACGGAGGTGAAATTTTCCTATTTTTATCCATGTCCATTATCCATATCCATGTGACATTTATCTAACAAATATCAATATTGCACATGACCTTTCAAGCTCATTTGCCGAAAATCTGATTTTTAGACTAAACTTCTAAAAACCTAAAAAGTATTTACTCAAATTCAATGAAATTTGGAGTAATTAGTCCTTGTTTGTAGATGAACAGATTAATGATGGCTTTTAGAGGTACATTTCATATGTACATTTCTGATTTTTTGCAAAATTGCCTTTTGACTATGAAGATAGCTGAATAATGTAAAAAAACATCATTAATTTGTTTGTATAGCAGCATAATATCCATCTTTAAAATGTAGAAGGTATATGCATATTTACTTTTGAGGAGATGTGTTTTGAATGTTGATGAGCTAAAAGTCTAGCAGTTTAATTTTCTCTATATTATTGCTGTTTAAAGTCTTATTTTAAGTCCAATTGTCTTTAATTTAGGTTTGTTGGATTCCCCATATTCTAAGCTTTCCAGAAATGTATGGTTTGTAGGGGGTAGCAGGGGCGGATCTAGCTTTTTGCTAAGGGGAGGGGGGGGGGGGGGGGTTGACCCAATGACGATGCGGATACTGTGTGGGTCTGGACACATGATGGCGTTTTTCTATGCACATCACATTTCACTTGTCAGCCCAAGGGGGGGGGGGGGGGGGGGGGGTTAAACCCACTAAACCCCCCGTAGATCCGCCACTGGGTAGCTTCAATGGTTAGAAAGATATTCCCGATATAGTAAAAGTGTGAAAAAACGTCAAATAATACGCCACTGGGTTGTTGCCCTGTTATCTAACAGTTGCAGAAAATAAATCATTATAATTCAAGTAGGAGATGTTTCTCGGTCTAGCTCTAATATGTTATTTTCTTTCATGAACTTACAATAATCTCGCGACTTTTGAATTTTTGCTTGCAAAAGATGGACAGTTTCTTGTATCCAGAAGGAGTGACGCGTGCAGCGCAGTCAAGATTCACAATCGTCGACCCAGACAAACAGTATCGATTGTGTGATCGGGTGGAGATCGTGATCGAAGCCAGGGATAAGAAGGGCAGGCGGAAGCAGTTCGGAGGAGACTACTTCCGGGTCAGAGTCTACAACGACAAACTCAAAGCCGGTGCGTCAGCCGATAGCGTGGAAGACATCGGGAATGGGATTTACAAGGTGAATATTGTCATTCTTAAAATGATCTTGTAAATTTGTTGACATGTGCACAAAGGGATGAATGATTGATAAAATGCCAATTTTTGAGATCTGATCTGCCCACGTAGTAAGGTGTGCACATTTTACGATAAATGGATTTCATATGGCCAGGTATGAGCGACAATGCGAAGTGATATTCGCAGACTCATTGCGCTGACTTTATTCACAATTATACATTTTCAGGGGATAATTTTTGAAATCCGAACACTTCAATCGTAAATATCGTATCAACAAAAACCTGTTCCATGCTTCTATGGGTCAAAAAAATTGAATTGAATTGAATGGATAATTTATTTCAAATCTCATAAAAAACAATAACATTAAAGGGACTTGGTAACATTGTCCAAATCCTCAAAATTCTAGTGGTTCCCTTATACCTAGTTGTATTCGTATTACCAATACAATCATGGGACAGGTTTCGGTTTTACAAATTTCCCTTTCGTTACAAAGATATGTACGATCGAAGTATTCAGAAAAGAAAAACTCCGGTGGAGTTTTTCTTACTGTGTTCAAAGTGAGTGCAGTGAGTTAGTGACTATCACTTTGCATTTTCGCTCATTACTTTGCCATGCAATGTCCATTTGACTTGAAATTTTCACACAATACCCTGTGGCCATATGAGATAACAACAATATACATTGCATCAACCATTCATCACTCTCTGCACATGTCAACAAAGTTACTAGATCCCTTTAACAAATCACAACAAAATTTACAAAGTTTAACAACAGATAAATACAATTATGAGAATGAGGAGACAGCTAGAAAGAGCAAAATAGCCTTATTAATGCTGACACCGAATATATAAACTTGAATTTAAGACTTACCTACATAACTTAGAAATATACAACATGAAAAGAAAAACAAAGAAAAAACATACACAATATAAAATAAAAAAATACCAAAACGTATGAGCGAACCATTAGAGTTTTGAGAAAGTTTGTGGCTTCGGACAAGGCAACTAAACCGAACACAAAAAGTAACTACCCCCTAAACAAATACTTACAATTTCATAACTAATAATTGTCTCAAGCTATACTTTTAGCACATTATTTATACAGTTATTATACACATTTTGTGTGAAAATCAGATTACTTCATAGCAGAACGAGCACAGATTAAAGACAAAATGACCCACTTTCAAAAGTCACAAGAACTTGCGCATGCCTATACATTGTTGTGAAACAGCGCATGTGTCTGAATGAAACAATGTTGATTAAAATTCCATCGATTTCAATTTGTTAATGGCACATGTGGTTAAATGGATTAATTGAAATTTGTAAAACAGTGCAATTTGAAATCTCTCAATACTCAATAAACTGCAATAATAATATAAATTGTGCGAATTTTGAAATATGACTGTTTTCTCTTAAATGTGTGCTTACTCAACCATGGATTAATGGTTACCTCTCATTTTTACATATTGTTTTCCTCACTACAATATTAATATTTTGGCGAAACGAAATCTTGAAACGATTCTTGGTGATGAAATTATGAGCTGTTCTTTAGGGGGGTAGTTACTTTTTGTGTTCGGTTTAGATCCTTTTAAATCTCTGAGTTCCATGGTCGACTCCGGTCAAAATTCTCAGAGAATTAGATCCGTTGATTTGATGCGCACCGTAAAACGGCTCATAGCTAAGACTAAGTACATGTTTCAAAGAACCAATATTATGTCTACGTATTTATTTCTGTTTGATTGTAATTACAATTGCAACGACAGTGATATTATATATAGATCTGCAATGAAAAGAAAGCAAGTACACTGTCACCGAAACTATATACTACTAGTATACAAATATACAGACAGAGCAAGTGTAAATTTAATATTACGCCTTTCACTCCAAACTGTGGGTAAACTAGATTGTGCACATTCTCATTAATACAGGGTCTACCAGGTTCCCGTAGGCAATAGGTCAAGTCTCGGAAATACACCGCACATGCTGAGGAAACCGATACTCACATACGAGTATTGACACAACCATGCATTTTAAATATTTGATCAGTGGCCCGGGCCTCGGCTTTCTTTAACATTTTTACCCTTTGTCGCGAAAAATGATTTCTAGCGCTATATAAGCACAACATATAACGCTATAATTATATTCGACGATGGAACAGTTTGTCACCGGCAGACCGGGGGGCCGTTTCACAAATATCACAAGTAGACTAAGTAGGACTTACACATTATGGAAAGCCATTTGTAGCTTCGGAATTAAAAATGATTCAGAGCCCAAATGCGAATATTTGAAATTTTCCACATAATTTAACATCAGTAACATAAAGTCTCTTTAATAAAATAAGATTTGTTTATATTTTGATCAAAATTGTACACCTGTTTCGAGAACTCGTTTGACAATGCTACAAATAAACTTACGGCTTTCCATACTTTTAAAGTCAAACTTAGTGCTAAGTTAAACTTTGGACCTTTGTGAAACACCCTCCTGGTATACGGATACAATGGGCGTATAGCGGTTTTTTTTCCCATGTTGTATGCCACATCACATTACAAAGGCACACAACAATTTATAGATAATACAGACATTTACATGTTAAAGGTAGTTCAGTGCTGTGAATGACGGAAAACTTATTTATGGTTTGATATTAAAGGGACAACGATAAAAGATGAATAACAGTTTGGGGAAAGTTACAGAAAACATTTATAATTGATCAATATTGTTGAATAACTATCTAAAAAGGGCTTGTGTGGTAAAATCCGAACCTAACGATGCGTTAAAATTTGCAGAAATATCGGAATAAATCCAATACCCGCCCGTGAAATGTATAAATCCACCGCCTGTTCGCACCTGCCCGCGCCGCTAGCGCTGGACTGGAGATATCGACAAGCCCGTATAAAGCGAACGCACGCGGTCAATAATGTACGTAGCGTATGCGCGATTCCGCGTTAGCGATACCTATCCGCAACAGATCAATTTATAATTGTGCAAATATATCAATTAGTAGGCGGTTTCTTGGCCAAATTTGTATAATCCCATATCAGTTAAACTATATTTTTCACATGGTTGGTAATAAGAGCGTACATTTCATTGTTAGGGTGTGGGGCGTTTCCCACTACTGGCATTCACCTTTAACTCTACAAAGAGTACATACACGAAGAGGG
This sequence comes from Echinarachnius parma, assembly GCA_037951105.1. NCBI lineage: Eukaryota > Metazoa > Echinodermata > Echinoidea > Clypeasteroida > Echinarachniidae > Echinarachnius > Echinarachnius parma. The sequence continues at coordinate 4,565 of JBAMJV010002122.1, forward strand.
ATGAATACCATTGTCTTGGCAAAACTATCCCCAACGAATGGTGGAGGATTAGCAAGAAATGCATATAATAAGCAAATAATTACCGCTGGTGAAGGCAATGGCACAATCTATCACTTCCGAGGCAATCTGGATGTAGCTATCTTTCCGAAGCGGAGCTGAGGAAAGATAGCGTATACATTCAGATCGCCGAGGAAGTGATAGATTGTGCCATTGCCTGAAACCAAGAGGTGATTATTTGCTTTATATTCTACATTGGAAACATTTCACTGGTAGCTAGGTCTACGAGAAAGACAACTTAAACTGCTTTTAATGTCTAGGCCTAGTTCTAACACTAACACTACAGTTACACAGGTACTAGACTTTGATCTACTTACCAACAATGGCTATTCCAATTGTTTAACTCCATGACAATTCCATAGCCTAAGGCTATAGGCTAGCACTTGGGTCTATATAAAATGAAAGTGAACTCCAACTCCAAGTCAGACTCCAAGAAAATTGTAATCAATGATGATGAAACACTAAAACAGTTCATAAGTCAACGTTCTAAAGTCTAAACGTCAGAGTCATGGCAAGCGGTGTACGATACATATACAGTGCAAAGTACGCATTACATGCATTTGTAATTCGCGCAACACACACATCCGCGGTTGCATTGAATTGACCGTGCAGTGTGTGGCTATTCAAATCCCGTATTAAATGAAGCAGACCTACCGTACCCGGGTACCATACAACGGCAGTGTTGGAGTCATACTTCTATGGTCTGCTGAATAGTGCGGAATTTGAATACACACTCTCCACAGCAATTCAATACAACCGCGCGCATAGAGTTATGGCGCCACTTATTGGTATTCAATTCAATGCAACCGCGGAGTGTAGATAGTACTTTTTATCTAGTGAGTGCAACGCACTTTCACCCAAGATATCTACAGAGTGTAACGAATGGGCGAAACTATATTTCATCACGTGATTAACTTTTGACCAATCGTAGAGCAAGATTCTTAGTATGTGGAATATAATTATGGTTATACTTATGTCCATATGAATAAAAGCAACCACCGGAATACGGGAATTTTCCCCCTGGGATATGGGTTTCCCCCGACTATCATCCTACCTGTCTTTTCTCCTGACAACAATCAACACCAAGCTGCTTGATAAACAGTGGCGTACCTACGAGAAAAGGGTGGGGGCGTTCATTTGCCCTACAAGAATTTAAAACAAACAACATACACAATTCATAGAGTGTGCTTCAATCAAGTCCGACCGAGCCTCGTCTCTGTTGAAAATTTCATGATTTAGATGATTTTGCCCCCAATTTACATGATTTTTGCCCAAATATGACATCTTTTTTGCCAAAATATTTATGACAACGTCTTATTGAATAACTTACACAAAATTGTCACGGTGCAAGGTGATGTTATTTTACCGAAAATTACACTTTTGCCTAAAAATGTCATGCTTTTGCTTGACTGTTTCCGTTTTCAAATCTTGGGAAGGGGATAGGTTATACCCAAATACTAGTAATTTAAGCAATGGTTTATCAAATTTATGGAATGTTTACTTTAATTCCGTCGCGAGAAGTGAGACCGTTCTAGATTATTGTTACAACCATTACAGTCATTCAGCATTCCAACTTATCAATGGTTATTATTGATTTATTTATTTATTCATCTTACATACATCTATTTATGAATGTATTAATTATGTAAAAACAAATCTTACTTATGTAATTTTCTTTATACAGGGTAGTCTCTTTTGTAAAAAATGCTTTTCACGAGAGCCGTGTCATTCAAATTAATATTCCCAAAAGAAAACGACTGAAAGTGAAAAAAGTTTATCAAATAACCGTTGTCATTGTTATTATTTAACACATTCAGGACTGGTCCCGAAAATACTTGGGCTTGGGTCTATGGAGAATACATGTTGAAGAAGAAAAAAAAATCAGTCCTGAACCGGTTAAAGTGATCCCTGTAAAGTGACACTAGTCCGCCCGGCAGAAGCTATTGTTATGTTGGGATCGGATAGTATTATTAGCAGTAGGAGAGGTACATAAATGAAGAGCAAGGAGTCGAATAATTTCGGAGAAGAATCTGTATTTATTAACTCCAAACTATGGAGTACAAAATCAGTCACATGTTATATACAAAGATGAGGAGAGCTAAATGTTATCAGTGTTAGCTCGATGATGGTCAAACTCCAAGTCCTTTTCTGAAAGCCAAAACATATCGTATTTATGCAGCAACATACAAGTAATATCAGTGTAGGTTATATCATGTCAAAGAGACAAAGACATGAAATGAGGGCTACCGAAACAAAGGCATAAATGGGGGCCGCCAAGACAATAGACTACTTGGTCAAGGTGCTAGTTTTATGACAGGGCTTAACGATAATAGAGGTAGCATTTCATGGGAAGGGGATTAGAATGAATGTACTTGGTCTTAATACGGGGAAGGATTACAAGGATATAAGCTTGGTGTTAAGTGCATCTCAACTAAATATCTAAAGATGAGGATACCATGTTTATGATTAACTGGGTTTGGGGAATATCACTATACAACATGGAGACACTGCTCGGAGGCCCTTGGGTGGGGCATATTGAGTGATCTTACTATATTACTAAGAAGGGGGTGGGGGTATTTAGACTACTACTACATTACACTATGCGTATCCTCGATACGATGGGTTGTTGTTTTTCTTCTTATTATTGTTGTTGCTGTTACTGTTGTTATACTTTTTAAGCAATCTACTTATGACGACTAGTACAGTAGTAATTTACCGTTATCATCATTTAATTTCCATCTTTCCATCAGGCTTTCTTCACGCTTCGCTGGGCCGGAGAGACGCATGTCCGAGTGACACTAGTCCGCCCGGCAGAAGCTGTGCGTGTCCTCAGAAGAATGCGAAGAGACATTCCGTCGAGATGTGTCTACATGGGACGCTTCGAGAAGAAGTCTAAGGGCCGCAAGAAATTCATGGAGGACACATCATGTAACATTCATCCAGTGGCGTCCACCGTAAGTTGAGCAGCAGGATTGCCCTTGCTTAAAGAACTACGAAACAAACAAAACACAACAACAACAACAAAGAACAAATGAACAAACAAATTACCGTAATTTTGTTCCCATATTTCTTTCATTGTGGATATATCGTGCAACATTTAACCAGTGTCACCCGCTGATGGTTATTGGAGTGTCAAGAAAACCTTGCTTAAAATAACCAAAAAAGGAAAAATCACCACAAATAAAGAAAGAAACAAATAAGCACAGAAAGAAACAAACAAACAAATGGGCAGAAACAAAATCAAGCGATCAAACAACCAACCGAACAACCGACTAACCACTATACACACAAACATACGGAAAACTAACAAACCATTTATAACACATTTGTTACAAAATTTTGAATTATATTGCAAAACCTCTTTTCATTTTATGTCGTTGTATTTTATTATAGAGTACTGAAGTGTGACGTCAGAGCTAATCATTGCCATGATTAATGGTTCCAAACATCCCCAGGCAAGCCAGAAATGTGTCACAGCCGTTGCTAAGAAGGCAGTCGTCCAGCTCAAACCCACAACCAACAACCCTAATCAAAGGCCAATGTATTGAACTAGTATTATGTAACAGAAGATAGCAAAAAATTATACTTTGAATCGGTACCTTCTTTCTTTGAATGATTCGCAATAAAAAGGGTGAAGTTTTAAGCCCCACTTAGTGGCTTAGCGATTAAAGTATCCGCATCATGCGCGGAAGGTCCCGGGCTTGAACCCTGACATGGGCCCCGTTGCAGAAAAAGAAACAATCGATTGTAAGTTACAATCAATTGTAAGTCAGATTTGCGCATTTAGAACACGTGATTTGAAATTAACTTTACAATCGATTGCAATTATTTCCGCAACGGGACATGAAAGGAAAGGAAAATAGAGTTACCAGAGGTCTAACTCCCTTCTGTAGCTTTCACCACTTATATTGATAAGACGTGTAACCCAAGGGCTATGTAGAGTTGGGCATGCTGCCTTTTGCACCAAGGTCTTTATCTTGTTCAATTTTGTATTTGTACATTACTTTCTCCTCCAGAATCGCACATGTGACTTATCCAACAAGCGGATAGGAGCCCCCTGGTTTTGCACCGCTCCGCTAAACCTCAGCTGCTCGGACTACGCCTGGTCCTGGTCTAACCTCAAGCAGTCCCAGCCGATCACCGAGTCTGCCCTGCAGCCAGGAGAAAAGGCATTGTTTGTAGAGTAAGTTAGGTAGTTAAAGTCCTTCCCGTGACAATGTTGGCACATAAGGCCACATTCATTAGCCCTAGGCTAGTTTGAAGAGTAAGACGTAATATTATTATACTAAAATGTATCATAAGTAGTGGCGTAGCGGTGGGGTGGAGGACTCCTGGGCCTGTTCCCACCCCCCTCCTGAGCCCCCCCTTTTTTTTTACATGTTAAAGAAGTATCCGCCTTTAGAAAGCTAAATTTCAAAAGTTGCGAGGTTATTGTCTTATATGAACAAAAATGTCGGTTAACAGCTTGCCTGAAAAAAGGGGCTTGAAATGTCTTTTTTTTTTTAGTTATAGAGCTCAAAATAATAAAAGCGACGGACCGTCGTATATATTGCATTAAGAGTCTTCGCCCGTGGATGTGCGTTAACCGAGCACAGATTATGATCGAACAACGGCGTAAGCGAATACTAAACAAAATAACTAAGACTCGTAAAACTGACTATGTAATTTTTTATTCTCCATTTCTAGACCTTTTTCGTGATATACCTTTACAAAAATGGCGTCTATACAATACCTTTACAGGAATAACTGCAATATTGTTGTCATATTATGCTAAATCAGTTAAACACATTTATTGGCCGATATAATAGCTCGAATGATTTCTTTTCTACAAATTCTTTTTTTTATTCGTAGAATCCAAATTACAAGCTTTTTCGATCTGAAATTGTATGTGGGTGTTACATTCATCCTCATCCGTCTAATGTACCAATCGTTACGGTTATATACGTTATTATGGTTTATAGTCGGAGTATAGTAGATGGAAGCTTGGTAGGAATGCATTCTGCGAAATGCTGAGCACTGCGCCCCATCAGCAAAATGATGCTCTGAGCTTCCTGAGACGTCTGCGATAAAGCAGCTCTTTATATATATCTGGCCCATTTCCCAACCAACAAATAATTACTAATACTTTGATTCGATGTGTTTGCTTGGTTTCCAGGGGCAAGGCAGTTGTTCCCGCCAACGGTTCTAGTGTGCTGCGAGTCATGGACAGAGTGGGTAAGTATGCTAGATAGAGGGTGAAGTGTGACGTCATATAAGTCTATTTTGGAATTTTAAAGTTTGAACTTCATTTTCCGAAAGAGCATCACAAATAATGTCCAAATCTTAAAATTCAATTGAATGTGTAAAGTATTGGCTGAGATATGCGCATCCGAATTAATTTTTACTTCAATGGGCAATCAGTGTTATAGTGCTCCGATGAACAAGAACACTATAACACTGATTGCTATTGGGAAAAAAAAAACATTCGGATGGGCATATTTCGGCCAATAATTTACATATTCAAATGATTTTCGACATTTGGGCATGATTTTTTTGTGTTCTTTCGGAAAAGAAAGTTCAAATGTTGTAAATTCTAAAAATAGATTTGTATGACGTCACAGGTTCTGTACGCTATGGCACTAATAGTGATAATTCATGACACAATTTTACATTCAATTGAATTTTAACATTTGGACATTATTTTTGATCATGTATTGAATGGGCAGAGGGGTAGTTCAGTTTTGGTACAGAGGGCGCTGCTCGAAATCATTTCTTTTGGTGAGAGGGTACAATTTTAATGACAGAATATACTTTATTTGCTTACAATCAGATCAGAATTGGCTGAAATATCAATAAATATATTCCATCGGAATAGATCTGGGGCCCAGATTATTAGATGATTTGTAAAAAAATGAAAAAATGCTTACACTTTATCAAAAAATGCTGTATAGGCTTGTAAATCGTTGTTGATGATTTTTCTGATTTCTAATCATTATTTCAACAAAACATCACATGCGTAATTTTGTATGAAAAATTGTTGAAACCAATGCCTTTTTAAAGAGCGCCCTCTTGCTCTTTTTGAATGATATCATGCTGTTTACTTTGTCGTTTGTAATTTTATATACGTTTCGAGCATGGTGGAGTTATAACTATTAGTTTGTTATGTTATTATTTTCTATCATGCAGATTTTATTTACTCAAGCTCAGCCTTACCAAAACTGTACTAACCCTTTAAAGGGATAGTTGAGTTTTGGTATAGTGGGCGCTACACAAAATATTTCTTGTGAGATAATGACAAACTGAGTGTCGAATTTGAAAGAGCATACAATTTTAATGACAAAATAAACTTTATTTGATCAAAATCGGTTCAGAAATGGCTGAAATATCTATAAACATAGGCCTAACCATTTGTAATAATTGTGGGGCCCCACAATTATTCGATAATTTTGAACCAGTCGTTAAAAAAATGTGAAAAATGCTTCCTCTTTTCAAACATTTAGGTTTTTAAATAGTATCTCTTATATCTCTATCGAAACACTATTTCAACAAAACATCACATGCACAATATTTGATTTTTAATGGTTGAAACCAATGAGTAGTTATAGCGAGCGCCCTCTTTAGTTTTAATGGCTCTTTTTGGATGATAACAGGCTTTTAACTTAGTCATTTGTAATTTTTCATTCGTTTCAAGCATGGTGGAGTTATATTAGTTTTAATGTAATTGTGCAGGTTTTGGTTACTAAAATTCTGTTTAACCAAAACTGTACTCTCTTTACCAAAACTCAACTATTCAAATCATTTGTCAGTGTATATTGCCGCATGGCTTATTTCTGATAAGTTATGATATTTATGATGTTGGTGTTATTACCCTGTTTTGTAACAACCCAGATAACTTACCAAGCAACGCGTCATGCTCTGATAATCACCTTCCACCGTGCCGGGTCGGTAGCCATGATACATCTGCCCCTGGCGCTGCGGGATTCTTCCTGAGGGCACAATGGTACTCGAACCACTGCAAGCTGCGGACATTCAGGGCCAAGGATGCCTACGAATGCCTCAGGAACAAAACGATATATATCCACGGGGATTCCACTGCTAGGCAATACTTTGAGTACCTCGTGGATAATCTAAAGGGCACGTTGAAGCAAAACCCGCCAACCAAACAGTCTAACTGGAAGGTTGGTCCCTCCCTGGCCGAAGATAAGGTCTATAGTTTCACCGTGCATTATCGCCACCACGGCCTCCCGATCCGCAACAACAGAACAAAAGCTAAAGAGATCAAGTATATCGTGGATGCGCTGGATGAACTAGTCGCCACACCAGACACCGTCTTCATGTTCACCATATGGGCGCACCTGACCACCGTGAACTTGAGCTTCTACGAGCATCGCGTGCGCGGTATACGAGCTGCGGTGGAGAGACTACACAAACGGAGTCCCGAGACATTGGTGGTGATAAAGAGCGCTAACACGAGGACGTCGTATGACCTTCTAGGGGACGACGTCTACGCACATGATCTTGATTTGAAACTGAGAGAGGTTTTCAGGGACTACAACAGAGTAGGCTTTATTGATCAGTGGTCCATGGCTGTAGGGTTTTCTAACAAAGATGATCTCCATCCGAAGAAAACTGTTATACGAAGTGGCATTTCTACGCTTTTATCGTACATGTGTCCAGAGACGTGAGGTGCTAGTTCGTGCTGCTACGTAGTTTTGTATGTTTGTTTGTGTGTTTTTTTTTATATAACCCCTGATCACCATTGTCGACTCTGGTCGCAATGAAGATGTTCGTGTCTACAAGTAACAAGGTAAACAACATTCTGAGAGTCATGATAGTGGCGCGTGCACACATGAAACGCAATATACGACGTCACGGAAAAGCTAAATTATTATGCCTTTTCAGCTTGTCATTATTGTATTTATCCGAGCAACCATGAAAACGGTGGTTTGCGTTCTTTCCGATCGCATGTCATATTTAGCCCATGCAGCGGTGAGGAAAGCTAGAATATTTTGTTTACCATAACAAATGTGTATGAAAGGAATCATTAGCGGAAATTTGATTTAAATCCTGCGGAATGCAACAGAAAGGGCTTTGACATTTGTATCTGCTGAGAATTGTGTAAGTTGGTTGTAATGGCCACGGCTCTTTCTCTGATTTGCTTAATGTTGGATTGTTGATTTCGCATAACTGTTTAAAGATATACTTGAGTATTGGTTATTCCCGAAATGTTGGTGCATTAAATAGAACCTCTTAAATGATAATTATTCCCTTTCAGATGTTCCCATAGTTGAACTAAAATGCAACTATTTATACATCCGACACATTTTTGAAGAAATATATTATCAAAGTGTATTTAAAATTGTTTTTGATGATCTCTTTTTTAATATTTACTTTGACCGAACATTACATTAAATGTAAAACAGAAAAGGTGAAAACTTCCAGGTGTCTCGATGGCGCCCTCTTGTGTTAACGGCTGTTTTAAAATAACGAAAACAGCCCTGTAACTTAGACATTTATATGTTTTCTTCTCCTGGGGCATGATTAGATTATAACTTTTAGTTGTTTTTTATGACAGATTGTTACAATTTAAATAGTAATATTCAGTTTGACCAATACTCCACTATCTCTTTAAAGTTCAATGTTATATTCTAGCTCATAAAACTACATGTTAATTACTAATTAGAAGGGTTAGTTTTTTTATAAGCTTGAATAATAATTATCAAAATATTCAAACTCTTGATGGGACTTAGTAACATTGTCCAAATCCTCAAAAGCCAATTGGAATTCTACCGGTTCCCTCATACCTTATTGTATTCGTATTAACAATACAAGCATGGGACAGGTTTCGGTTTTTCAAATTTCCATTTCGTTCAAAAGATATTTGCGAGTGTTCGGATATGAAATTATCTACGGGAACTTTTTAGCCGTGTACAAAGTAAGTGCAATGAGTAAGTGAATAAGTAAGTGAATATCACTTTACATTTTTGCTAATTTATCGGCCAAATAACACCCAATTAACTTGAATTTTTCACACATTACTTTCTGGACATATCTGATCACACCAATACATTTTATCAACCACGCATCACTTCTTGCACTTGTCAACAAAGTTACTAGTTCCCTGTAATGGTCCCTTTGAATTTAGTAAAATCCCGTAGCCTATTAAAAACGTGTTTTTAGCCTTCCGAATAAAAAAATAAGTTAATGTTCATGAAGAGAGCGTGTTGCGGGTTGCGCAGCAATTTCTTGTACTTTATACTGTAATATCTGTTGAAATGTTAACTCATTATTCTTCACATTCCTCCCCTTCAGTAGCTGCAGGAGATGCACCCTATATCCCCACACCCTCTCCCAAACCGAATGTAAACACATACATAACATAATAATATAATATAATAAAAACCCCTCACAAAAAATTCCGCAATCCAAGTTTGAGCGTTCATATCTCTTGTATTACTTAATTACCATTTATGAATGTGGTTTCATTAGAAAGCTTGTATTCTCCCCTTTACATTAATATGACATTTGCTATGAATATTTTATTATGGAATGTGCATGACACTCGAATATGGGACAAAGTCAAAAGTGAAATGTCACAAAATGCATTGATATTATCAACAGCGCACCATTCTTTTGTTGGGAGAATAAAGTGTTCTGAATGATTTTAAATCGGTCATGCGTGAATGTCAATGACGAATTATCATTTTCTTTGGGGGATGAAATGTGTTTTATGAATTTGAGGTGGTGCAATAACGTTTGTGTATGTTGTTAGGAAGATGTATTGTGTTTTGTGTTTTGATTGAGAAATTATCATTATGTTTGATTTGCACAAAGATTGTTGACAAAATTTCCGCAATTTAAGTTTGAGCGTTCATATCTCTCCTATTACTCTATTACTGTTCATAAATTTGGTATCATTAAATAGCTTGTTTACACCCTTTTACATTGGTATGACATTTGTTATGGATTTTGTATCATGAAAACCAAGATCTATACGGCATGTTCTACCACAAGAGGGCGGTAAGCAAGTTATCACTTTTCACAATCCGCATCATTGATAAGTCTCAAATCGCACTACGCTTTTGCAGGTTTTTTTCTTCTTCAATTGTTTAACTTTCTATTGTTGACTTCGGTAGTTATAACTCCACCATGCTCGGAAGGTTACAAACGACTAAGTAAAACGCCAGCCTGTTATCATTCAAATAGAGCAATTCAAACACATGTAGGCGCTTTTTAAAAAAACATTGGTTTCAACCATTTTTCATACAAAATTATGCATGTGATGCTTTGTTGAAATAATGATTAAATAGAGAGATCATCAACAACAATTTAAAGGGATAGTTGAGTTCTGGTAAGGAGAGTACAGTTTTGGTGAAACTGAATTTTAGTAACCAAAACCTGCACCATTACATTACAAACTAATAGTTATAACTTAGAAAGGAACACAAAATTACAAATGACGTAGTAAAGATCATGTTATCATTCAAAAAGAGCCGTTAAGACGTAAGAGGGCGCTCTCTAAACACACATCGGTTTCAACCATTTTGAATGATATATTGTGCATGTGATGTTTTGTTGAAATAGTGATTAGATAGAGAAATCATCAACAACAATTTAAAGGGATAGTTGAGTTCTGGTAAGGGGAGTACAGTTTTGGTGAAACTGAATTTTAGTAACCAAAACCTGCATTACAAACTAATAGTTATAATATTTTTATGTTTTATTTACCTGAAATGAAAAATAATTAACTCCTCTTTCAGATAATGTATATCCTAAAGATATTTAATTTGATAATCATTAAAGGGATAGTTGAGTTTTGGTAGAGAGGGCGCTAGACTACTTATTTGTGTGTGTGAGGTAATGAAAAACTGAGTGTAAAATTTGAAAGAGCATAATATTTAAATAATAAAATCATCTTTGTTTGATCAAAATCGGTTCAGAGACGGCTGAAATATCCATAAATATAACAATTTGTAATAAAGCTGGGGCCCCAGGTTTATTAGAGAATTTTAAACCAGCCGTTAAAAATTCAAAAAAATGCTTCCTCTTTTCAAAAAGTTACAAAATAGGTATTACAATAGTTGTTGGTTATTTCTCTATCTAATCACTATTTCAACAAAACATCACATGCACAATATTTTATTCAAAATGGTTGAAACCGATGAGTGTTTAGAGAGCGCCCTCTTACGTTTTAACGGCTCCTTTTATGCCTCCGCAACGAAGTAGCCGGAGGCATTATGTTTTCGGGTTGTCCGTCCGTCCGTACGTACGTACGTACGTCCGTCTGTACGTCCCGTTCTCGTGATCGCGTTATCTCAAGAACTGATTAACGGATTTTCACCAAACTTGGGTCATGTATGTATCTTGGGGAGCCAATGATCTGATTAGATTTTGGGGTCATGAGGTCAAAGGTCAAAGGTCACAGAGCTCATTATATATGCAAAAATAGCTCGTGATCGCGTTATCTCAAGAACCGATTGACGGATTTTCACCAAACTTGGGTCATGTATGTATCTTGGAAGGCCAATGATCTGATTACATTTTGGGGTCATGAGGTCAAAGGTCAAAGGTCACAGAGCTCATTGTATATGCAAAAATAGATCGTGATCGCGTTATCTCAAGAACGGATTGACAGATTCTGACCAAACTTGGTACATGTATGTATCTTGGGGGTCAATGATCTGATTAGATTTTGGGGTCATGAGGTCAAAGGTCAAAGGTCACAGAGCTCATTATATATGCAAAAATAGCTCGTGATCACGTTATCTCAAGAAGGGATCAATTCTGACCAAACTTGGTGCATGTATGTTCCTTGGAGAGCCAATGAACTGATTAGATTTTGGGGGTCATGAGGTCAAAGGTCAAAGGTCACAGGGCTCATTATATGTAAAAGTAGCTTGAGATTGGAAATCTCAAGAACTGAATATCAGATTTCAATCCAACTTGATACCTGAATGTATAATAGGGAACAATTGTTGTCATTAGATTTTGGAGTCATGAGGGCAAAGGTCAAGGTCACTTATAGCTCATAATTGTGATACGTCAAGATCTAAAAGACAGAGTACCATCAAAATTGAGTTGACAGAATTAATTCTGTGTACATGTTGATTTGGGCTTGACATTTATTGCGTAATGGCGGAGGCATCATTTTCGACTGCGCGCAGTCGAAGATCCATCTAGTTTAATGATAACATGATCTGTACTACGTCATTTGTAATTTTTTGTTCCTTTCTAGTTATAACTATTAGTTTGTAATGTAATGATGCAGGTTTTGGTTACTAAAATTCAGTTTCACCAAAACTGTACTCTCCTTACCAGAACTCAACTATCCCTTTAACTTCAAGTTCATAACAGAGGTAATCATGAATAATTGTACGATAAGCAAGAGCCCGTTGTTCGGTGTTGCTAAAAGACTGTAATATCTTGGTATTGGCCGACCGGGCCCGATTACACAAAAAGCCCTTAGCAAAGTTCGCACACAACCGATGACAGCCCTTACATAAATCATAGTGGTTCAATTAGTGCAACTACATGGCACTTTTTACAAAAGAAACAAGGCAATAAATCAAATATAAATTGATTGAACACATGACGATACATTGTTTATTATACCAAGGAGTTTCAAACACGAGGAGATAATATATCGACAGTTAATTTATTCAAACACCTGCTAGTATCAATGCATGAATAAAAAGAGTATTAAGGACTCGCGCTGCTTTGATCACGATATGTGATGCCGCCTCAAAATCGCTATGATGCGGTAGGAAAGTGATCGATTTACACAAATATTACTCTAGAAAGTCCAATTTTGTATATTTCAAATTGAAATTATTATGAGGTATTATGATAGTATGGATGAAGCTTAGTATAGCTTCTAAAGAAGAAACGTGGACATATATTGGAGATACAAGGCAATAATCTTCGAATACAACTCCTTCTAAAAACCTGATTTCTCAAATTCCGCAAAAATCCTCATGTCAAGTTTATGTTATTCGTAAACATAATAAATTGTTCTTCCTTGTAACTTATATCTTATATGCGGCCGATTGCGGCCATAGCAGAAATTTGATAATGTGTGCATGGATAAAATCATTGTATTCACTTTGCTTGTCCTAATATGCACTGTATACACCACGTTATACCTGGGATGATGGGTCATCAGCGAAAACTGGGAAAAACTTCCATTTTAGACATCCATTGTCATTGCTCTGTTGCTTGACATTGCAGGAATTTAGAAATATGCCTCATTGTCATAAAGCCTAAATGCATATGTGGATGTACGCATAACTCGGTGGCGGCATCATAGTTCGAACAATAGGGTCTAGGTTTGAAGTATCTCCTTGTGTTTGAAACTTCTTGAGTATACAAAGTGCTTTTGATATAACATTATATAAAATAAACAATAAGTATATTTACAGAACCCACCAACCCACAAAGAAATTATGAATAATTATTATCTATAAGGGTCGCCCTAAGGCTATTTCAATACTTCCCCCCAAATTGGTCACGTTTTATCAAAGTACCATTTTGTAATTAGTTTAATTTGATGTTCGTTGGACTCATATCGTCAGAATCTCTCCCCTCTAAAGTCATTTTCTATTTGCCATAGTCAGTTTTTTTTATTGATTGATTGTATTGTTATTTGTAGGTAAAAGCCCAACCAGTCAGATTCATGGGGCCGTGTAAAAGCATACAAATATACATTGGAAAACATACGGCATAAGGCATACAACATTTACAAACTAAAATTAATGCATAACATCTAAAACAAAACATTTAAATATAGTCGAATGATAAATAGAAAATCAAAACAGACCCCAACTCAAATACAATAGTGATTGCACAATATATTAAGGCAGAACAAAAGAGAAACAAAAACATGCACAATTATTTGTTCAAAAGTTCCTTAATAATGAAGAAAAACATACATTATTAGATATCAAAGACACAGGTTCACCAAAAAGTGGTGAATAGTTATTCCCCAGTTCTTGTTTGATAAGTATAAGCTCTTGATTATGATGATTCGGTTTTGAGTCATGGCCCTGAGTAACCCGGTTTCACAAAAAAAACTTGTAGTTGTTTTATTCAAATTCCTCCGTTTTTTCCCAAATATACAAATTGATATATCTAATTAATAATTAGAACAAGATAATGCAACAAAGGACATTATTTTCCAGTTTTACAAATTAAACAAAAGTAAACGATACAGCGAGTATTCATATTATACAGAAAACAAAATTGAAAAAAATATATAAAAAATGAAAAGATTGTACAAGGCCGACACGTAAATATGATGTGCTTGAAATTACACCGGCCTTATTTATTATTCTATTTTTTCTATTTATTTCATTGTATTAATTTATTTTCAACATAATCTCCAAAATCAAATAACGATACAAATGATAAAGAAATTAATTAATCATTAAACATGTATTACTAATACAGTAATTAACATAATATGAAAGTTTCCAATATTAATGGATGAAAAAAAAAAAAATTCAATTTGAAAGAACAAAAGGCGAGGTAACGGATCTGTGTGAGCAAATTGAAGTGCGCCCTCGGACATACATAGCAGTAACTAGGGATCTAGTAAACTAGGGATCTAGTATTAAAACATTGTCCAAATCCACAAAACCTTATCTAGTGGTTCTCTCATACCATGTTGTATCTGTATTACTAAGAGAAGCACGGAACTGTTTTTCCCCTTCAAATTTCCCTTTCGTAAAATAGATATTTACGATTAAAGTGTTAGGGTTAGTGAAAGTCACAAATGTGTACAAAGTCAGTGCAATGAGTAAGAGAATATCACTTTGCATGTTTGCTAATTATTCGGCTATATAACATCAAATTAACGTGAAAATAACGTGAACATTAACTTGAAATTTCCACACAATACTCAGAAGACATACCTACTAAAAAACTACACATTTGAACAACAATTCATCACTTTCTGCACATGCCAACACAGTTCCCTATAATGCAAACCTAACTAGAACAAAATATATAAACCAGCTAAGGAGTCCTTTACTGGGCCTTTACTCCTCTGGACACATGTATGATAGAAGAGTCATAATGCCACCTTCGATAACAGGTATTGCTGGGTGTATTGCCCCGAATAGAAAGACCAATGCCCATGGACCATTGGTCAATAAAGCCTATCCTACTGTAGCCCTTGAAGGTCTCTCTCATTTTTAAATCAAGTTCACGGGCTAACCAGTCGTTCATGATAATACCTGGCTCTATGCGCGTATTGGCGCTTTTCAGCACCACTAATGTCTCGGGACTCCGCTTGTGTAGTCGCTCGACCGCAGCCCGTATGCCACGCACACGATGCTCGTAGAAGCTCATGTTCACGGTGGTCAGGTGAGCCCATATGGTGAACATGAAGACGGTGTCTGGTGTGGCGACTAGTTCATCAAGCGCGTCTTCGATGTACTTAACTTCCGTGGCGTTTATCATTTAGTTGCGGATCGGGTGGCCGTGTTGGCGGAAATGCACGGTGAGGTTGTGGACCTTATCTTCGGCCATGGAGGGACCAACCTTCCAGTTATACTGCCTGGTTGGCGGGTTGGGCCTCAGGGTCCCCTTCAGATTTGCCAATAGAAACTCGAAGTACTGTCTCGCTGTGGAATCGCCATGGATGTATATCGTTTTGTTACGGAGGCATTTATAGGCACCCTCAAGGCTGAACCTCTGCAGCTTGCAATGGTTGGAGTACCAGTGCTCACCGAGGAAGAATCCCGCAGCTCTATAGGGGGCAGTTATGTCATAGCTACCAACTCGGCATACAGGGAGATGATCAACAGAGCAGGACGCAGTGCTTGAAGAGTTATCTGGATTGCGTAAAGGGGAAATACGAAATACATCTAAATTGACAAGAACCAAAGCGTCATTATTATAATTATAAACAAAATAAGAGCATGCTTTCTTTTCCAGAGATACTGTCCACTGACGTATCTATAAAAGCAATAAAGAAAGAGGGCTTCCAATCCTTTAAGAATACTAGCCTTCCACACCCCTATGTATAACACGCCAACGTTCTCTAACGCTCTCTAAGTTTGACCTAACAATTATGGAGAGCCGTTAGGTTTTTCTTTTGAAAAGGCATTGTGTTTGATAGGATCAGTTATATTGTTAACCAAGTAGCCTCGATTTGATTGACATACCTGGTTATTGGAAGTCTCAACAAGATTTCTCCTTTTTTTGCTTTTGAATAAGTTTCATTTCAAGGCTGCAAATAGCCGACCATAATTATTAAGTCCAACTTAGAAGCTTCGTGAAACACCCCCAGGTATAACAAGCCAAAGTTGGTCCAAATGTTGATCATCTCAACTCGTTGGACGCTGGACGAACTTTTTGGACCTACGTTCTTCAACGACTAGAACAAAGTGATGTCAGTTGGAATGATCTGGTGTGTTCAACCTGTTTACATTTGGCGCGCCAATTATAGGTCATCGTTGAAAAGAACATTATTTTAATATAAATGCAAAATGGTTAAAAACAAATTCTGTAATAACAATTGGATCACCCTTGATTGAAAACCCCGTTTTTGAAATGGGACTATGTTCGTTTGGTCCGCACCAAATCCCTATCACGCGACAACTGTTCGATGAGTCAGTCACCCATGTTTGTACGCACTGTGAGCGACATTTGTTTATGCAATAATGCGTTCATCGTACATCTTCAGAGCACAAGCGATTACTGTGTACAGGATCCTATGCGCGATGCACGCACAGCGTCGCGGAAAGGCGCTTGGCCACTAGTCTAGCATCTTCCTGATATGTGACTTACCTCCCCTTTCCTTGGTTTGCACGATACTCGATCCGTTGGAAGGAACAACTTTCCCCCCTCTGGTATGAAAGAAAATACAGAATTAAAATTGAGCTAACTTTAATTCACTAACTATTTAACTAATTATTTGTCCTATTTACATATGGGCAACATCTTTAATTCTGGATATCTAAAATCCTACAGCTTCCGGGGGCTCCGCCCCTGGACCCCCATTGATATTCCCAATGTGGGTATCCCTTGAATGATTACATTCAGGGTTCCATGAGGGTGCTTGCAATGTGCCTTAATAATCTTCAAATGTCTTAACAGGTAAATCCGAAAGTTTTTGTTGGTGCCCCTTATCCCCCCCCCCCCCGGTCGTAAAATCCCGGGGCATTATGCTAGGTTGGTCGCTTCGCTCCCTCGCCGAAGATGGTCGAAATGACGTACCCCCCCCCCCCCCCCCAATGGCGAGAATAAATCGACGCCTTTGGTTCGTATCAACTTACATTTCGTTTAAGCAATACAATTACGATATCAGAGGGATCTAATAATATTGTCAAAATCCACAAAATGTACTTAGAACCCCAGCGGTTCTCACATACCTCATTTGTATCCTATTATCAGAAGCATGGAACAGGTATCGGTTTTCCAAATCTCTATTTCGAATTTCTACTGTGTGTACAAAGACAGTGCAATGAGTGACGTTCCCTTTGCATTTTCGCTCATTACTAGGTTACATGATACAACAAATTCACACATCACTCAGTAGACATAATATATTAGATCACAGAAATACACATTTTATCAAGTTTATCAACCCTTCGTCAGTTTTTAAAACACGTCAACAATGTTACTACTAGATCCCGTTATACTCCATTTAGTATTAGCTAAAACCTGGACATTTTGGGGAACAAGCTGAAATTTGCAGAAGAGGTCCATTTTTGTTTTGTTTTTAACAAGAATCCCGAACCCCCCTCCCGTAGTGCGTTACTAGTAGCCGAGATGGCGTCTGAAATGGCCGCAATCTTCAACTTTCGGAAATATTTTCCCTTCTGTAATAGCTTAAAAACTGACTGAAGTGTTTAAATATACGTTTCAGATACAGGCAATCTATACAAATGATTTTGCAAAGGTTTCAAGTCCAAGATGTAGCACAATCAAAGAATGATGGCGGTCGATGATAATTTACAAAATGGCCGCCGTTTCAAAAAAATTCCCATAACTTCGCTTCTAGACATGTAAGAAAGTTGAAGTAAGTGTCTAGACATATATGTTTCCAGATACTAGGACATCATTTAAACTTGTATACATATAATTATTTTTCCAACAATTTCCCCGTGAGCAAGGGGGGAACATCATCCAAAGTCATTCGAACAGGCTAATCTCATTCAATGGCATACATCACCCATAGCATGGAGGCTGCCTTTAGGAACCCAGATGTGTTATTGTTCGTACTTAAAGGGTACCACCACCCTAAAATAATATTCTTATACATGAAAGGTAACATGTTTAGTAATCCATTCCACCAAAAAGTTCAGAAAATATGTAAATAATAGTGGTTCCGTAAGTGGTAGTAATGAATTACATTGTTTATGAATTACACAACCCTTTGCAAAATGTTGGGTATCTATTTGATATCACAAAAGGGTACCAACACGTATAATTATGTGCTGTTCTTTGCCTGGTGGTCCCCTTTAAGATGGGACGTCAATCCCTTATGTAGTTAGCTCTCGCTGCTCTCAGTGTTTGTGCAAAAACAAAGGGCGAAATATGGGCGGAGCTTATTTGTTCGCAATAGACCGCTTCGGTAATGTATGCAAATAATATGCGCATTTTCATTTCATTTATTTTGCAACTTCAAAACATAACATAAATACAAAACAATTATTTAACAACATATAATACAAATCATGAATATCACAATTGTGAATAAGTACATTAAACAATTGTATAAAAAATAAGTAAATAAAGAATAACTATACAACATAATAGTATACAGTATAGTAGAAAAGTTGCATGGGAAGTCACAATAAGCTGCAAGCTTGATAGCGTGACTCCCCAAAGAAAAATTAATGTAAGCTTAAATTATGTATACAACCTATGACATATGGGATAGAGAGAAAGAAAAGAAAGTAAGGAGAAGGAAGTGGTGCAAGTGCAAATAATTAAAGTACACGCTAGCCCTTGAAAACCATATACTAATTTATACAAAATATAAAAATATCTAACAAATTACTCATTCAATTATACAAAATATCATTAAATTACAAAAACGCAAGTTCACTGCCATCATAACACTATACAGGGAATGAAACTTATAAATCAATTTTGTATTTTATTTTAAATATTGATTCAGCACAATATCTTTTATCCTTCTTTTAAATGAATTTAGAAAGGTTATTTGTTTTATAAATTCAGGCAAAGTATTCCATATATCAGGCCCATGGTGTCGTATTGACTTATGAGCTAATACTATTTTAGGGTTATTCAAATGAATATTATGACATGTACGTGTTAAATGAGAGTGTATATTTTCATTTAAAACAAAATAATCATCAAAAACAGGGGGAAGTAATTTTTTAAAGTATTTAAACATAAATACCGCTATTTGTAATGTGTTAATATCATAAACTTTAAGAATATTCAATTGATAAAATAAACTATCTGTATGCGCTAAATATAAAGATTTAGTACAAATTCTGACTGCTTTCTTTTGTAAAAGCATGACGTCAGACTCCCCGTCGTCAAGCTTGACAATAGTAACTAGGTCCGGCAAGCTAGCTTGCCGGACATGGTTACTTTTGTTAAGCTTGCCGACAGAGAGTCTGACGTCATACGCATATTATTTGCATACATTACCGAAGCCGTATATTGATGTCACATTTTTACGCGAACAATTGAAAGTCCGGGTTTCAAAAGATATAATGGCAGACTCCATGCTGTACGTGATGAATGGGATAAACCCGTATATACTAAGAGTGACTTTGAATGATGTTCCTCCCTTGCTCAAAGGGCGAATGTTGAAAATATTTGCATGAAATGTTTCTTTAATGTGTAGAGAACATTATTAAAAGAAAATTGAAAGTGGGGAAACGTCTCCTTTAAGGCCCGGTCACATATCACCGGATGGCAAACGGATGCCTGACGAATAGAAAATTCATGCACAACAAATTCCGCCGGATAGAACAACGCACATCGCCTGACAAGGAACGGACAAGAAACGCATACGAACGATTGGAAGACAAATGGATTGAACATTTTACTCCCAGTCGGGCATCCTTTAAGGCTAGCCGGTGTTATGTGACCGGGCCTTTAGCAATCCGGTGAAATGTAACCGGGCCTTTAGTGTAGAACAGCTTACTCAAGGAAGAATGTTTTCTCGTCCGGCTTTAGGAAGGAGGCAGTGAGCGAGCTACAATATGTTTTGTTCCCTGCAGTCCAGGCGTAGTCTGAGCAGTTGAGTTTGGTCGGAGCGCTGCAAAACCACGGTGCGCCTATGCGTTTATTGGATAAGTCACAGGTGCGATCCTAATAGAGAAACGTACACAAATACCACACATTATGTAAATAATATTAAAATAGTCAAAATAGGAACAGGTCTGGCCCGACATAGGGTTATTCTTTCAAGTTCGGTTAGTTGTTTAAAGGGATCTAGTTAATTTGTTGACATGACGGGAAGAGCTCAGATCCAAAAGGCGCTAAATCCACTTTCATAAACATTTCCATAATATCTACATTTATAAGCTACGTAGCTATCTAGGAACACACATTTTACGACAAATTACTCACTCAAAATCAAAATAATTATAGACAGTTCAATTTTCATTTTCCCATAGGCACGTGTACAAAGTTGGGCAAAGAAACCTGTTTTCCTCGAAAGTTGAAAAAAGTGGATATATCGCCTTTTGGAAGAAAGCTCTTCATGTGCAAAAATTGATTAATGGTTGATACAATGAGTATTCTTGTGATTTGATATGTCCACCGAGTAATGAGTGAACATACCACGGCAAATGGATGTTATATATGGCCGAGTACTAATTACCGAAAATACAATGTGATATTCGCAGACTCATTGCACTGACTTTGTACACAGTTTTAACTATAGGTAGTGGACAGTTAAATAGGCCTCAAAGTCTTTACACTTCAATTGTAAGTATATTTTTAACGAAAGTTAACCAAAATTGTTCCATGCTTATATTGGTATATACGAATAAAACAATGTATGAAAGAACCACTAAAGTTCTGAGTAAGTTTTGAGGATTTGGACAATGTTACTTGATCCCTTTAAAAGGGCAGTCCCTCTTTTACAAAACGTCTGAACAGTTTCCAGTTGACTGATGGGGATGAATGAAACACACACAAAAGAAATCAGATCGAACAGCCCTATTATTTGGATTCTACGAATGAAAAACGAATGCGTCCCTCCATCAGACTATATATCGGTCAATAAAGGAGTTTAACTGATTTAGCATAATATTACAACTATATTGTACTTATTCTTGTAAAGGTATTGTGAAGCCGACATTTGTAAATGTATGTCACGGAAAAACATCTCAAAAATGAAGAATATGTAATAACATGTAGTCAGTTTAAGCGAGGTTTGGTTATTTTGCCTAGTGTGCGGTCAGGCTATTCTTACTTGTGCGCGGGTCATGTAGGGGTCACGCATAGCGTTGTGGTACTTCGTGGAATCCATGTACGAACTTCCTCACTGGGTGAATATAGTATAATGAACAATTAAAATTGGACGACGGTTTATTAGATTTAGGTCTATAACTCCACGAATAAGAGATTTCATGCCCTAATTTTTGCAGGCATGCTAATAAATGACATTTTCTTTCATATATATAAGACAATAACCTCGCAACTTTTGAAATTTGGCTTGCAAAAGAGGGAATGTCCCTCTAAGGCCGAAGTAAGTGTTTAGGTCAACACTAATAATTTACGGTTACCACGTGCCTCGTTGTATTCTTTTAGCCAATAGAAGCATGAACAGCTTTCGGTTTTCCAAATTTCTCGTCCGTCACCATGATATGTATGATAGACGCGTTTACATTTATAATTATCTAGTGGACAATTATAACTGCGTACAAAGTCAGTGTCATGAGTAAGCGATTATCACTCTGCATTTTTTGCTAATTACTCCGTCATTATGACAATCAGAATATCAGAACACAGAAATACATGTACACAATTTACCAACCATTATAAGTGTCAACAAAGTTATTGGTATCGCCCTCTACGGGCATGATCCACTGTGGGGGGGGGGGGGGGAGGGGGGGGGGGGGAGAACTAATAACATCGGCATTAAGCTATCCCTGTATCAGGCCCATCGATATTTTTATATCGATGATCGGGCCACAACGGATTGTCTCAAGTCGCATGACATTATGGAAGTCCGATCCCGTGGATCTATTCTCCGTAGACCCCTGTTTTGAAGTTGGCAGTGGCACACTTCCGCCAACTTCAAAATAGGGGTCTATAGGGAGCGGATGGGAGGGGGAAAAGTAGGGAAAAGCTGAGTGAGAAACAGGGTCTTGAGAGCTGACCAGCACCTTTGATAGGTCTAAAGAGCGGTTTTTTGTTGTTGTAAACTCATAGTCTATAGAACGGCTTTGTTTTACTGATAGGTCTAAGAGGGCGGTATCGTTTACCTATCATTTTTTATTGCTTGTAGCTCTACATATTTCTGGCGGGCAGAGCGGGCAGGTGAAAGAGGGTTTTCCATTAATTGTGAAAACTGTTCATTAGCCATAATAACGGCTTTAGAGTTAACTCACTGTAGGAGACGGTGGATGAATGTTACATAGCGTGTCCTCTGTCGTGGTCGTGTTCCCAATCGTTCTCACGAAGCGACCGGTGTAACCGTATCTGGATGGAATGACTCGCCTAGCCCTTATTATCATACGAACCGCCTCTGCTGGTTGGACTAGTATCACTTCAACGCTCGTCTCTCCAAGCCATCGAAGCGTGAAAAAGGCCTTAAACAGTTTAAAAGAAAGAGCTTATAGAGTACATAAGCCATGATGTCATAAACATCTTTTTTTGGAATTTTCAAATTTGAACTTCATTTTCAGAAAGAACATAGCATATAATGTCCAAATACCGAGTATTTGGCTCAGATATGCCCATCCGAATGATTTTTTTTTGTCAATAGGCAATCAGTGTTATAGTGCACTGGTTCATAACTTTATGAACCAGTGCACTATAACAATCATTGCCCATTGAAGTAATTCATTCGGATCTCAGCCAATACTTAACATATTCAATTGATTTTCGGTATTTGGATATTATTTTTGATACTCTTTCGAAAAATGAAGTTCAAATTTGAAAATTCTAAAAAATAGCTGTTTATGACGTCATAGATGACATCACACTTCACCACTCTATTGGAGAATGAGAAATGCACTACCTTTGAAAAATTGAAATCATGATTTAAAGGGATATAGTTGAGTTCTGGTAGAGAGAGTACAGTTTAGTCAAACTGAATTTTAGTAACCAAAACCTGGACCATTACATTACAAACTAATAGTTATAACTCCATCATGCTCAAAAGGAATACAAAAAAATCCAAAGACTAAGTAAAAAGCATGTTATCATTCAAAAAGAGCTGTTTAAACGAAAGAGGGCGCTTTCAAAAAAACGAATTTGTTTGAACCATTTAAAATAAAATATTGTTGAAATAGTGATTAGATAGAGAGATAATCAACAACTATCTAAAAACCTCTTTTGACAATTTTTGAAAAGAGGAAGCATTTTAAAACGAATTTTAACGGCTGGTTCAAAGTTATCGAATACTTGTGGGGCCCCATATTTATTACAAATGGTTATGTTTATGGATATTTCAGCCGTTTCTGAACCGATTCGACACTCAGTTTTCATTATCTCACAAAAATTTTTTTTGTGTAGCGCCCTCTCTACCAAAACTCAACTATCCCTTAAGATAACCACTTCATACTTATATATCATTTCAAACCTTTTACTTGTCACGTATTTGATATTTATAAATTAAATTTAATAATCAACGAATAATGTAATTATCCTCAAACCCCAGCTTAGGCCAATCTTCTGTATTCAAGTAAAACCATACATTAAAACAATATTATGTTCAATATTAACCTTAAAACAATCTCAAATTTGGTGATAATATCTTTATCAAGTATGAACAAACTGCATGTGGACATTATAGACGTTAAAAACATAAGAATAAAGTAATACACCTCGTTTACTTATCAATTCTTAGTGGATATATCGATGTTACTAACGATATATTCTTTACAAAGTAAAGAAAAGTTAGGGACAGTTTCTATACGGGCCAATAAAATTAAACTTCAGAACACACCATGGTCCGAGCGTTGGGGTATTCAAGATAAAACCATTGCATATGAATAGATACGATACGCGTAGACAGTTATTCACAATTGTCATCAATATAACGGCACATCTCTCTGCGAGAGCATCTATACAAAGGGCTCGTTGATGAACGAATGAATGAATTAATTAATTATTGAATGAATGAGTGAACTTTATTACCAATATGTTCAAAGAGATAACAAGATAACAATCATACACATAATTATTGATAAAAGGACCCTACATAAATAACAACTCTAGGACCCTCTGTACATGGGTGGATGATATACTTTCATTTGAATAAGACAGGAAACTATGATTGGGGGGGGGGGGGGGGGGTGTCAGACATAATTTTTCGAGGGGGGGGGGGGAAGTGTCGGCCAGAATTGTTCGAGGGGGGGGGGGGGGGGTGTCCGTCAACAAATTCGAGTGGGAGAGGGGGGGATGTCGGTCAAGATTTTCGAGGCCAAGACCGAGATCCGTCAACAATTTGTTGAGGTCGAGACTGAGGCCACTTGTTTAGTTGTGGCCGAGACCATTGGTTATGATGGTCGAGACCGCTAAAAGGTGGTCTCGAGACCAGTACAAAGTGGTAAAGGGGGATTTGATTTTTGCCTCACTTTGAACACATACAAAACTATTTCTTAACATTGCGAGTCATATATCTTTCTATTTTCTGTATTTCAGAAAACCCTTCAACGAATGTTATGCGGCGTTCCCACTGTCGTGCGACCCGTTACGAATGCCACGATTGGCCATTTGTAGCTGATCGTGGAACTTCTCTGAAATTTCAGGTTTAGATACGAGGTGATGCGAGTCGATACGTTCTGGTACGATCTGGTGCGCTTGGATGCGATATGGTCACGATTGGTCAATTTCAGGTGCCACGATCTGTCACGATCTGGTCTCCCGTTCAGATACGATCATATACGTTCCGATAGGATTGTCCCGATTGAGTCCACGATTGGGTCTCGATGTGACACGATCATCACGATCGGGATCCCCGATTTGGGACGATCGGGTACGTGCAGATACGTTCGGATACCTTCCGATACGTTCATCACGAAACGATGCGCTCTGTTGCGATATGATACGATTGTGGTCGCGATGTCTTTCACGATGAGGATCGAGAGTGATCACGATTTGAGCTACGATTGGACTCCGACGGATATATATACAGCCCGACTGACCATGGACTTAATTGTTTCTTGAACAATTCTACAGAGTGAATACTACAATCCACAGTTATTGATGATGGCAGAAGTTGAGGATGATGACTACGTGACATTTGCAGTATAGTAATACTGCAAATGTCACGTTGTCATCATCCTCAACACTGCAAATGTCACGTTGTCATCATCCACAACACTGCAAATGTCACGTTGTCATCATCCTCAACACTGCAAATGTCACGTTGTCATCATCCTCAACACTGAAAATGTCACGTTGTCATCATCCTCAACTTCTGCCATGCTTACATTATCGTATGCTTACATTATCACCAGAGAGGAAGAAGACGAGCAGCAGCCAAACCCGCCACAACCCAACCACAGAGGGCCAAGAGAGCTGGTGCTGATTGCGACCATGGCTCTTAGAGGAGAGGAGAGGAGACAACAGCTTGGCCAGTTCTCCAGCCTCATAGACACCCAATTGTGGCTGGAAGATCCAGTAGCGTTCCAAAAATACACCATGGTTAATACCACACCCACACCACAGCTCTTCGGTGAAGTCTCGGTGAAGTTCCAGGCAACCCCTCTCACCTGGACTGACTGGCAGTGACATTGAGTCACCTTGTCACTGGAAACAACTATTGGTCCCTTGCGTATGCCCTCAGGTGTGAAGTGTCCAGTATCTCAGAGATAGTTCCAGAAGTGTGCCAGACAATTGTGCAAGCGTACAAAGATGATGTGTTTAGCCTACATGTGGCCCCCGAAGCCTGGACAGCCGTAGCTAAGAGCAGAGATGGAACATCCCCACACCATTGGAGCCCTGGATGGCAAACACATTGCTATCAAGAAGCCACACCACACTGGCAGTCTGTACTACAATTACAAAGGCCTTTTCTGATACCAATCCTAGCGATGGTGGATGCAGATTGCAAGTTTGTGTGGATCGAGTTTGGTGGAAAATGACACATGTCGGATTCTCATATATTTGGTGACTCTGAGCCTGGAATAGGAAGCCCCTAGGACTCCCCCACCCTGCCTTCTGACTGCAAGCCCTGATGACCACCAAGACATGCCCTTTTCCATCCTGGGGGATGATGCCTTCGCACTCAGGAACTACACTTCATGACGCCATGCGGCACTTGTTGCTGCTGCTGCAAAGGAGGCCACGTTTCTGGCATCCACCGTCTCAGTGTAAGGGATCCAAAAGGAAAACTTATCCTACACCCACTTCTCGGTGCTGTTCATGTCAGTAATGACATCTCCTCTTGACCCACTCTTCTTGGCGCGTTTCTTCAGCCGGCCTATCATGGTCCTCAGGCTTGTGTACCATGTTTTAAGTTGCGCCACAGTAGTGTCTATCGTGGCAGCCCAGAGATCCCCCTTCTGGGTGACATATTTGAAACCCGCAAAGAGTTTGCTGTAGAGAACCTCATTTTTTATGAGGAACTCGATGATCTCCACTTTTTGCTTTTCAGTCAGTGAAGTCAGGTACTGTTTTTTCTTTCTCTTTGCTTTCTGGGTGGGGTGGTCTCCTCATCCTCCTCTGGTGCTGCCTCTGGCTGGACTGGGTCAGGCTCAGGGGGTGTGATAGTCTGGCCCTTTCCCTTCTTGCGTCTTGTACCCTTGGGTGGCATCTCTCAAAGGCTTCAAAATTAAGCAGATGCAAGTTGACAGTGACAATGTGCTCGCATTCATTCTTGTCCGGTATATATGGGCGCGAAATCTCATAACAGATCGTGAACGTACGTGGAAAGCGTGACTAATCGTATCTACTCGCATTTACTCGTATCTACCTGTATCAACTCGTATCTGCTCGTGAGTCATTCGTGTTAGGTCGTGAACAATGGTACCCGACAGAGCGCCATAGATCGTAACAGATCGTGGGAGATCGCATCACATCTTAACAGAGCGTGGTGTCCAAGGTTGATCCCGATCACCACGATTTGGAAGCACGATTAGATGCGCTTTGTTACGATCTAATACGATCCAATACGATCCGATGCGATTATTACGATTGATAATTAATCGTGTTGATCGTAGAAATTTTTTGAACCATTCCAAAAATTTCCTACGATCAACACGATTGCCACGACTGACCTTACGATCTGATAATATCTGATACGATCACCACGATTACTTCACGATCAGATACGAATGGCCAATCGTGGCGATCGTAACTAATCGCACGACAGTGGGAACGCCCCATTACACAAAAGCCACACATTTTATCTTTTGCACGGGTCAGGAACACGGCAAACAGTACACTCTATAAAATGTATGAATGATAAATATCTATAATTTTTACTAACATTATAGCTTCCAAAGAAATGCAAAGTACTGTGTAAATGTAGACATTATTGATATCAAACGATAGCTTATTTTTTTAAGATTTAGTTTACTGGTCAAACTTCCCAATGGAATGCTCATATACAAAATTATACCACTTGAAGGTATGCTATGTAATTTCTCACAGACCCTCGATACTGGCAGCGCCAGATCGAAAACGTGAAAACGATAAAAACTAAATAAAACAAATTGAGCATGGCTCATTAGCCATTGTTCGCGCTCGCAATGCGATCTGATCGAACCTCCTTGGGAATACAAAACCAGTAGCAATATACCCTGGCCACGAGTTGGGTATAATAATAATAATAATAATAATAATAATAATAATAATAATAAACAATTCTTAGAACGCATAACACAACTGTCTCTATGTGTGTACAAACTAAAAAGACAAACAATTATACATATAACTAACTAAAATGTTGCAAGAATAAGTGAATTTTTAACTGAGTTTTAAATGAATCTAAAGTATTAATTTCTCGCAAATATTGTGGGAGTAAGTTCCATGAATCTGGTGCTGTTTTCTGAAAAGCCCTGTCTCCAAACATTTTTGCGTTCACCCGAGATTGTACCAGTAAGTTTTTAGACTGAGATCGAAGATTCCTTTGAGGTTCATACAACTGAATAAGATCTTGTAAGTATCCTGGTGCAGAGTCATGCAAGCTCATCATAAATTAATAATTATATATTGTATTGAAATCGTACTGCCCGTTTCACACTATTGTTGAAGTTGACCTGGAAACATACCGTGCATACAGTTGCTATATACTTGCTACGCAGCATATGTGTACAGTTGCTATGCAACATGTATACAGTTGCCATGCAAAATGTATACAGCTGCCATGCAAGTAATATGGTTGAATTACATCATTATCTCATAAAAAATGATAACAATAACAAAGCACAACTGTAATGACCACAATAAAACGAAAGATTTATACAAATTATGAGATTGAGGAGACAACTAGAAAGAACAGAAAAGCCTTATTAAATAAATGATAATACATGCAGTAAATTATTATAAATTATAATAATAATAATAATGGTAGTTTATTTAAGAAGCAAAGTACCACAAGCTGAATTGCAGTGGCATGTACAATAAAATTCAATGATATTTACAAAAATCAAAATAGCTAAAACAAAATCACGAGTTATAAATAAAAGTTGATCTTATAATAACCCAGTCAATGATCAGGCACATTTTTTGTTTGTTTCAGGGGGACTGAGGTCTATAATTGCCTAAATAATCATCTTTTCCGTTTTACGGCTGACACACAGAAAAAAGGGAGAAAAAGGGTCTTTGCCACTTTAATGCCCGAAAGTGATGTTTTTGACCGTTTAGTCCGAAAACACATGATTTTTCCCGAATGTTATATTAGTTAGCCCGAATGTAATATTAGTTAGCCCGAATATGACATCCGTTTACCCGAAAATGACATGTTTTTGCACAAGTATGACATGGTTTTGCTCGAATTTGAGGTGCTTTTTCCCGAATATGGCCGTTTTTAGTTTAGACATGTTAGTTTGAAGTTTTGTTGATTTGGACAATGTTACTAGATCCCTTTAAGAATGACATTATTTACCTTATAAATGCCATTTCCGATGTCTTCCACACTATCAGCCGACGCACCGGCTTTGAGTTTGGCATTATAAATTCTAACCCGGAAGTAGTCTCCTCCGAACTGCTTCCGCCTGCCCTTCTTATCCCTGGCTTCGATCACGACCTCCACCCGATCACACAATCGGTACTCTCTGTCTGGGTCGACGATTGTGAATCTTGATTTCGCCGCACGCGTCACTGCTTCTGGGTCCTACAAAAATAGATAATTCCTTGATTTACAATTTAATTTAGATTCTGCTCACTATCCTCACCCAACTTGTTTACACAAGCTAGCTTTAATATTGATTGAAATGAATTGATATCAAGGAACGGTCATAATTGAAATATCGCCAATTATTGTTACTATTATTATTATTATTATTATTATTATTGTTATTGTTATTATTATAACTATTATAGATAGATAGAAAGATAAATATTTCATTTTGGTCTTCAAACATACAAATGTTGTAAAAAGAATTTGTCACCCATTGGCAAATGACAAGAAAAGGCAATAATAACAATTATAACAATTTCCATAAATATTTCAAAACATTTTACTTGTAGGCATGATCACTTGCATGCCTACGCAACAACTACAAATTTGTTATATACCATTATGTAATTAAATTATTCATCCTATTTAGTGTTTTATAATGCATACAACAATTTGTCTGGATTACATTGTCCTTTAAGTTAAAAATTAACACGATGGAGGTGTCGGAGTCGAAGAGTTAACGACATGTACTTGGTCCACCCGATGTTCAATCTACAAGATTGTATCAGGATGATATGAAATGAATATAAATTAACCCGTTTACCGTGTTTGTTTTGTATAATACACTATTTACAAATACAGATGAAGATAAGAGTAACAGTCTCTACAGTATGTTCTAGAGCAGGAATAAATGTAGGAGACATGATAACAGGTACAGTCCATACTGGGGGAGGAATACATGAAACAGACAGAGAGAAAAGAAAAAGTGGGGGAGAGTTTAGAGAGGGAGAGAGAGAGAGAGAGAGTGGGAATATGCCCTATTATTAAAAATATCATTATGCACAGTTACGTATCTTGGTGTATTATTCCTATGATATCATATTTATCGAGCGCCTCTATTGTGTGTACTACTCGACCAGCGAACTCACGCTAGGTTGAATAGAAGGGAATACAAAGCCATGTGATATGGCATGTATGGTCAGCCAGGTATCGATCGGTCCTTTTGTCACTCGACCGGTCCATAAATAATCTCGTATATAGCCATTAAAGCATTATATTGATAATAATAATAATATTGATATAGCGATATTCATATAGGACGTGATGTGGCAAGATTGGTAAAGCGCGCGCTTTGCGATCGTGAGATCCCGATTTCGAAGCCCTGGTATAGGCCCAACTGCGTTTGTCCTTCACCAACGTATTGCACCATTTTAAAATATTATATTTGATAGCATAATTTGTATTGTTAACTGGACATCAAAACAGATGCAGAAAAACGGAATTTCATCAAAAATATCTTTATTATGAACAAACATTTACTATTGATGAAATAATAATCCTTTAGAAAGGCCTATGCTATCAAGAAAGATTATGTTGTTGTTGTGGTTGTTAGTTGTTACCATGGGGTCGCGGATGATAATACTGACACAGATGACATAGATGCAAGTATTATACCTGTTTATACATTTTTTTTTTATTTTTAGAAATTGATTTCGCTATAGCAGGTGTTATCCATGTTTTGTTTTATGAACCAGAGCAATATAACACTGATTGCATATTGAAGTGAAATTCATTCGGATGGGCATATCTCAGCAAATAATAAACGTATTCAATTGGTTTTTCGGTATTTGGACGTTATTTTGTATGCTCTTTCGGAAAATTAAGTTCAAATTTGATGATTCTAAAAAAGATTTTTGATGACGTCACACTTCACCACTCTATAATGTCATTCGCAGTTAATTAATCGTCATATTTAGATGCAAGTACACGTACCTGTTTATACAATTTGTATTATTCATCACTTTTTGCACATGTCAACAAAGTTATAGATCCCTTTAAACAACAAGTATTCGTTATTATAATATACTTACCGATGGAGGTGTTGGGGGCGCATCCCTTGCCGGAGTCGAAGAGTTAACGACATGTAACTGGTCCACCCCATGTTCAATCTACATGATTGTATAATGATAATATGAAATTAATATAAATTAATTCCAAGGCATTGATACCAAAGTGAGGAAGATTCTTGCAATATTTATATATTGCACCACCAATATAATATAAGCATGTTAATACCAACTTATTGCACAACTTTAAAATATTATATTTTATCGCATTATTTGTTTTTGTTATTGTTAACATGACATCAAAACAGATAAACAATAAAAATGTACTATTCATGAAATAATAATCTGTTAGAAAGGCGTACAGGATCAAGAAAGATTATGTTGTTGTTGTTGTTGTTAGTTGTTACCATGGTGTTGCGGATGATACTACTGACATAGATGACATAGATGCAAGTACCTGTTTATACAATTTGTATTTTTTAGAAATTTATTTCGCTATACTGTATAACAGGTGTTATCCATGGCTTCATTTGTATGTTTACATCGTGATGTCTTATTGTTTGCGTTTTAAAGGGTACATGTTTGTCACACAAATATGATAGAATTAGAATAAAGGAATTGTATGCAGAAAGAAGATAACGTATTCATAATCCATGATCATTTTTAGAAAGTCATAATCAACACAGGTTCCTAATCATACTCACACTGTGCATCTCATACAGATGTCCTTCAAGTCTTTGTTTAAATGACTGTGTAGGAATTGTGAAATAAACTGAACTGAACTGAACTGAGTGCCAGGGATTGTAAAGCTCTATGGCATTTGTGTGTGTTGTGTAGTTCAAAAATGAGAGCTTGGCACTCAAGGAGATATTCTTGTAACGATTGACGCAATCAATCGTTGATGTTACAATAGTGACATTGATACAATGCGGAACAATTATTACATATACATGTAGTACCATGTATCAAACCAATATATTTTGCACAAAACAATTATCCCACAGTATACATCCCGCATCAAAATGAAACAAAATTGAAATGAAATTGAATGAAATGAAATTAAATAAAATGAAATGAAATGAAATGCAATGAAATGAAATGAAATGAAATGAAATGAAACGAAACGAAACGAAACGAAATGAAAAGAAACCAAACGAAATTTAATCTAATGAAATCAAATTAAATTTATTTACCAAAGAACAACATTGTTTTCAAAATAACATACACACATAATAATCACAAAAATATCACCAAAAACATAATTATCCAATTATCACAATATTTCCAATTATCTCAACAAAGATTTCAACATTTCTGTTATTCGCAGCCTATTAACCATGTTTATATTATTTTACAGAAATTATTTTTCAAATACATATTTACAGGTTTTGATGCTGAATCATTCAACATCATTCGCTAGGAGATTTTTTTTTAATAATTTGCGGAAACTGTTACGAGAGTTTATATTTTTCAGATCATCAGAAATCCAAAAATCCAAATTATGCCACCTGCATATGATATGGATTGTTTACTAACTTCAGATTGTTATTGTCGCTGACTTATATTTTAGGCTTTGCTTTAATCTATTTTCACGACAATAAATGTGTATAAATATAGGGATAGTTCAGTTTGGGTTTAGAGGGCGCTTGAATAATTTGTTTAGTGAGGTTATAAAAAAAGAAAGCATAAACTTAGAAAAAGCACACAATATTACAAATAGAATCAACTTTAAATCGGTTTAGAAACAGCTGAAATGTGCATAAATATATACATCAGATTAGGATAAATGTTGGGGACCAACTTTTATGCAGTGATTTAAGAAAATATAAATCCTACACCTTTTTGAAAATATACCAAAAAGGTTTTTGAATTGTTTTTGATCATCTATGTATTGAATATTTACTATAAACTAACATCACATTCATATTTTTGGATAACATATTTGTTCAAACCTGAGATATCTGGAGGGCGCCCTTTTGTGTTTACTGACTTTTTTAATAAAAGAAAACAGCCCCGTAACTTAGCCGGTTGTATGTTTTGTTCTACTATAATTATATTAAAACATAATTTAATTATAACTGTTAGTTTTTAATGATTACTTACAAGTTTTAGTTGCTAATATTCTGTTTGACGAGAACTGTACTATCGCTTTAAAAATATCTAGGATTTTTTTTTATTACGAAATAAAGGACCAGTATGTTATGTGGGCCCTTTGAAACAGATTGCTTTGTACTACTTTCCTTTGTAACAAAAATACAGATTTTGTAGATATGAATGGTATGAACAGTGATCCCCAGACTTCCAGACCATAAGTCATACGCGGAAGGATAATAGTATTATATCATAATAATTGCAATATCTTTCTAGTTACAAATTGTATAATTCTAAATATGATTACAATTAAAGACACACTCGATAAGATAATTTTTCGTCTACACTAAAGGGATCTAGCAACATTGTCCAAATCCTCAAAATCCTATTGGAATTCTTGTGGTTCCCTCATACCTTGCTTGCTGTATTCGCATTAACAATAGAAGCATGTGACAGTATTCGGTTTTTCAAATGTCCCTATCATTAAATAGATATTTACGATTGAAGTGTTTAGTTGTTAAAGTATCCACTATATAGTCGTAACCCTGTACAAAGGCAGTGCAATGAGTTAGTGAATATCACTTAGTATTTTTGCTCATTGCTCGGCCATATAGCTTCAATTTAACTTGACATTTTCACACAATATCCAGTGGACATATCAAATACCAACAATATACTACATGTATCAACCATTCTTGATCTTTTGCCCACGTCAACAACGTTACTAGATAACTTTAACTCCAACAAAATAGTATAATGTACCTGCTCCATTTAAACTGTACCTTGTTTTAGTGGTGTTCATTGTTAATTTATTAACATTACACCAACCAAAAACAGGTGATAAATTGTTCTAACTTAGAATAATTAATGATAGTTTCTTACTGTATCCTTGTCTCAAGCCATATTGGTGTTTAAACAATATTCTATAATCATCCAAAAAACTAATTAAACGACTGTTAACTAGTTTGACATCAACAACCTTACTAACTATCGGAAGGAGAGAAATGGGTCGATAATTGAAAGGTGTATGTTTAGCTCCTTTTTATAAACATATATATAATTACTTCGGCAATTTTATAGAGCACCAGGAAAGATACCAGAAGAGAATAATAAGTTTATGATAATGTATCAAAGACTGACATGGCTGAGCTACGTACCGAGCAGCATCAATGAAAACTCTTACTATGACGTTATCCTAATTATAAACCACATCCCTTTTTTGAATTCCACGAGAAAATAGAACTTTGAACTCCAATAACTGTCACAGGAAGCATTTAGAATGATTTACCAACCTTCTGCTTCATAAATGTTTTAACATCGTTATCATTATTTTCTTTTTTTATTTGAAAAATGTTCTCATATTTGAAAAAAATAATGAACAACTCACTTATTCCTAAAGGTTTTTTACATTCCCTATATACTTACAAAATTATAGAGGTTTATCTACTAACGATTTATTGGTGTTACAACCCTTTTTATTTAACATTTTATGTATATGATACCATATTTTCCGTATATGTCATTCTTATATTGTGGAGGTGTTGTGGTGTTGTGGCACGATGGGATAAGCGCTTGGCTTCCGATCTCGGGACCCGATTTTGAACCCAATCGATGCCCCGGCATTTATAAAGTCCTTCAGCAAGCATTTAATCCACATTGCTGCCCTCTACCCAGGAGTACAAAATGGGAACTTGGTCGGGTGTTAAATTAGCCTGTAGCGCTCTACATCATTGGGCACCTGGGAGTTGAGCCTGGTGCACAAGATAATTGTGCGAGTTTGAACTGAACCTGATGACCACGGGTAATAAGGCGCCTTTGAATATGACAACTAGATACATGGCGCTCTATAAATGCTATATATTATTATTATTATGTTTATCTCTCTTAAATATATCATTAT
This sequence comes from Echinarachnius parma, assembly GCA_037951105.1. Classification (NCBI taxonomy): domain Eukaryota; kingdom Metazoa; phylum Echinodermata; class Echinoidea; order Clypeasteroida; family Echinarachniidae; genus Echinarachnius; species Echinarachnius parma. The sequence continues at coordinate 39,897 of JBAMJV010002122.1, forward strand.
AATGCCTCGTTTAAGCTTCCCTTAATACCTTTGGTTAAAGTGTTTCTATAATGTACGTCGCAGGTAATTCATCGTCATATTTAGATGCAAGTACCTGTTTATACAATTTGTATTTTTAATCACTTTTTGCACATGTCAACACAGTTACTAGATCCTTTTAAACAACAAGTATTCGTTACTGTAACATACTTACCGATGGAGGTGTTGGTGGCACATCTCTTGACGGAGTCGAAGAGTTAACGACATGTAACTGGTCCACCCCATGTTTAATCTACATGATTGTATAATGATAATATGAAATGAATATAAATTAATTCCAAGGCATTGACTACAAAGTCAGGAAGATTCTTCTAATATTTTTATATTGCACCACCAATATAATTTAAGCAGTTTAATACCAACTTATTGCACAACCTTAAAATATTATATTTTATAGCATTATTTATTTGTATTGTTATATGACATCGAAACAGATTATTCTTGAAATAATAATCTTTTAGAATGGCGTACAATATATATATTTTTTTGATATATTTTTTTTATTTCCACACCTTTTCAACATAATTATTTACAAAATACAAAGGTATGAGCAAATTAACAAAAATCAATATAGTTTTTTCTAAAATAAACCAATGTACTATACAAAATACAAAATTTAACAAAATTTTATATTTATATAATTTTACAAAAAATCATAATAAATAAAATAAACGTGCGGAGGAGGCCTATTTAAAAAGCAAAGCTTGTGGGCCATAGGCCTCCTACCCAGGGGGCAAAAGGGTTTTTTCAGCTTTTGCCTGTTGTAAAAGGTTGGCCACCAGAAATGGCGTCTAGGACCTTCTGGGATCACAACCTAGGTGGACAACCTCGCGAACTAGCTACTGGAAGTCCACAGGTTGGGTTTTAAGATATTCACCAATTATGCAGCTAAATAGTGTGTTTCAGCCTTAGGGGTCATGAATACCCAGTCACATATCTTGCACAATTACACCACAATGCACTGCTGATTCCAGCTTGTCTTTTCATGGAGGTCTTCCCTAGAGTCCTGCGCAACATTTGATACCAAGTGTGAGCGTATTGCATCTTTGGTTACTGTGTCACACGTCGTTACAACGTGATACATCACATACGGACGTGAAATTCGTATACAGCACATATGTATAAAAGGCAACTAAATTCTTTAAAATGAAAAATAGGCTATATTTCGAACTTTATAAATGTAATTCGCATTTTCGATAACTATTCGATAACTATTAAGAGCATTATATATAATGAAACGAAGTATGTAAATTAATAAACAATACAAAACATAAGCAATAAAACCATGAAATACTTAAGAATATGAGTTGCTAATGCTATAATTTGTTTAGATGTGGTTAAATTACTATATCAAATGATACAAATTATATCCACAAAATCACATATTAAGCTTATCCTTTTAATGAGATACACGGGAGTAGGGAAGGGGGTGTTCAAAAGACCAGCCTTTCATCATTGGACTCCAAAAATAATTATAATCAAGGTCTACCCACCCAGTTTGGATGAAGTGTGTCTGTAGGCTTACATGACACGTTTGAGGGCGAGTCTCATTCTAGGTCTAAAGGAGATCCATCGTGAAGCTTGCAAATGAGGTATATTAGACATGAACATAGTTGGCTCATGTTAAAGGTTGGGCCCCATAAATGACTCATAGGACCTTCTAGAAATACAACCTAGTTGGACAACTTCACGGACTAGCTCCTGGAAGTCCACAGGAAGCGAAACTTAAAAAGAAAGCATCTACAAAAACCCACTAAATGCAGCCATCTCTACAGACAAAGTTCAAGTGTGTGCTCCCTCTATGCTGCATATCCATTCATCCAGACCACACCATAAATCTAGTCTGAATCGTGTCATCAGGGTTCAAGAGGTTGTAGTCAAGGTCAATAATAACCGAACTGTCAAAGAACAGTGGTTGTTGATGCAATGTGCAGCATATGTCACTGGCCATCTCATAAAGGTGAAGCATTTGAAGCAGTCACTGAATGGCACGCAAATCTGTTGCTGGAAGAATTTTCTTTCGGTACTGATATCATACACTTTTGTAGTTACAGATACAGTTAGGCCAGCCTGAAGTTTGCTGAACAGGAACAGAGGTGTGCCCTATCCAAATGAGCCAAAGTCTATGGAGTCAGTGGGAAATGCGCATGCTGCTGATCCACAGGAGTTTTTCACGATATCAAGCTACCAAAACAAACCTTTTGAGCTTCCCCTGTGAAAGGTGATTATGGAAAGCTTGAACCTTAGCTTGGTCAAAGCCATCTGTACATTGGTGGTGGATTCAAAGAATAAATAAAATAGTGTTGTTCTCACAGTGGGGTCTGCTATGGACAGGCATGAAGAGGCTGATACAAGGGTCTTACTTCACACATTCTACAACAGAGTAGTTAACAGAGTCGACAGAGTAGTTATTCATATTAATGACACTGACGTCACAAGCACATTTCCTGGTTCAAGACGTCTCACTGATCTCTCAGAGATGTTGGTGAGGACAGCCCAGAATCAGAACATACCCACATTGCTGTTAAAAAAAAACCTGCCGATGCATTAACATATGACATTATCACTCGGACACGAGAACCCACCATGGATGTGTACAGCACCAAAGCAGGCCAGTTTAAGGATTCCGATCTGGGAAAACTGAGAGCTTAACAGTTCTTGAACAACGAGTCAACTCTCCTGAACCTACTGCCTCCTAAAGAGGACGCCTTTCTCCATTGTCTCAAACGAGCTTCTCATGCCATCATTGATAAGAATGCGCATATTCCCAAGCTAAACATTCTATCATGTACAGAGTTTGGATAGTCCATGAATGATGGAAAAGCAGTTCTAGTTTAAACTGACAGCAAGCCTGGACAAGACAATATCATATGGATGTATCAAAGGGTGTCAGAATAACTGTTCCTACATGAAGAAGGCGGTTCCATGCTTTGGAATTGCTTTAAATGTGTCACTTTTGTGAAAGGACCAGTGCCATACAGCACATATTGCAGCAAGGACCACTGCTGATCTTTCTGTTATCCTAAGGCAAATCAGAAACGTTTAGGTTTGGCACTTTGGTTTCCTCTTGTAAGAACTTCACTAGGCTAGCCTTCTTACCACTTGTCATACTACCGCTTTCCTTGAACAGAGTAGGAGGAATATATCACCGAATTCTTGCTTTTCATATGAATTCATACATGTCAAGCTGTCTAACACTAGCAAAAATCAGTGTCATGCGCAGAACTTCACTGCTCTTACCTGGATGCCTGGTGCGGCTGTTTTTTCCTCTTTTCTTCTTGAGATTCTTGTTAGGGTGTAGAAGGCGTTGAGTGTCATGAGTCTTGTATTTTTCTGCTCACTGGAAAAAGACCCTGTTAGTGCCTTCAAACACCCCTTTTTCACGTTGGTGAGGTTTTATTTGACCAGAACACTGCACATTTGATATGTCCTGAAGGAATGCGCTGTTGCTGTGTACGGTTTGGCTTCCGCTACTGCCATGACCACGACTAAGGCTCTTTATCCCTGATGACACGACATAGATCATGATGTACGCTGGATAAACTGGTGAATGAAGGTGCAGCATATATTTCAACTCGGCAGAGATGAGTGGTTCGGTGTAGTGAGTGGTTTGGTGTAGACGTTTGTTTCTCTTCAGTTTACGCTTGATGTGGACTTCCAGCAGATAGTCCGCAAGGTTTTTCACCCAAGTTGTGTTCCTAGAAGGTCCTATACGCCCCTTCTGGGGCCAATCCTTAACAACAGTACCCCCTTCCAAGCTTCATAATGTACCTCCTTTAAGAACTAGTAAGAAACTCTGCTTTGAACTTGTCATGTTAGCCTTCAGTTACACTTCGTCCATACTGCGTGAGTAGACCTCGATTATAATTAATTTGGAGTCCACTGGTGGTCTTGTGACCCCCTCCTACCCCCCCCCCCCCCCCCACACACACACAAATACACACACACACACACACACACACACACACACACACACACACACACACACGCACACACACACACACGCGCGCGCACACACACACACACACACACACCTACCCCCGTATCTGATTCAAATTATGGATTGTGTATCATGTTATCGCAATCTAAACAAATTAATACATTGACAACTCATATTCTTATGTATTCTTTTGTTTAAAATTTAAAATAGACTCCTACCACATTCCTGACTATTAAAATCGTACAATACCCGTTCAGGACTGATTGATATTGATATAACATTTTACATTGACCCATTTTACATTGACCCAAGCCAGAGTATTCTCTGGTTAATTCCTGAATTGGTTAAGTGCCAACGAGACTATTTTGCGAAACCACGTCAAGGTGATAACCTTGATAATAAAATAGAAAGATAACTGCTATTCTAATGTAATTAATACTCACTAAATAGAACTCCGCGCAAATAATGGCTGTTGAAACATCACATACAAGGACGCGATTTCATAATACTAATAAGTGTTTAAATAAATGTTCACTCTTCTGTACACATATAATTACCATTATGTATGCTCCGGGGAGGTACTGAAACTACGTTTGAAAAATATCTATGAAAATCTATGAGCGGTCGTTATGAGCAGGTGGTCGCTATAGACAGGTGGTCGCATTAGCAGGTTTGTCTGTACCTCCCCCCGTATCTGATTCAAATGATGAAAAGTTATGATGGATTTTGTATCATTTTATCGCAATCTGAACAAATTACTACATTAACAACTCATATTCTTAAATGTATTCTTTTGTTTTGTATTGATTTATGAATTTACATAGTTGGTGTCATTGTATAAAAATGCTCTTAATAGGTATTTCAAAGCGAATTAAGTTTTTAAAGATCAAAATGTAGCCTATTCTTAACTCTTAAGGAGTTATTTGCATTTCATACATAAGCGCTGTATTCGAAATTCCACGTCCATGTGTGACGCATCACGTTGTAACGACGTGTGATACAGTAACCAAATATGCAATATGCTCAAATTTTGTATCAAACGATGCGCAAGACTCTATGAAAGACCTCCATGAAATAACAAGCTGGAATCAGCAGTGCATTGTGGTGTAAATGTGCAAGATGAGTGACTGGGTCTTCATGACCCCTAAGGCTGAAACACAATATTTAGTGCATTAGGTGTGGCTTTCTTGAAACTCATCCTGTGGACTTCCAGTAGCTAGTTTACAAGGTTGTCCACCTAGGTTGTGATCCTAGAATATCCTAGAAGTAATTTCTGGTGGCCAACCTTTTACAACAGGCAAAAGCTGAAATCCTAAAAAAAAATGGTGGTTTGCCCCCTGGGTATCCGGGCAAAATGCGAACTTCATTATAAGGAAAAAGTTGTATAATGAAAAAAAAAAAAAAAAATGAAACTTAAAATTAAAGACATTAAACAAAAAAAGGACAAGTCGAGACAAACAACATACAATGCTCAGCAGTCTGCAAACAGATTGTGAGGAATGAACATACATAGAAAAAATAATAGAGAATGAGAGAGTTGGAGAGGACACGGTACATGAGGAATATCATTATTTCGCGCTCAAAAAACACGTATGTATATATTATACAGAATTAATCAATTTGTATATTGAGCTATAAGTTGTTTTTTAAACTTTAATTTAAATGTATTTAAAGTAAGTGAATCTCTCAATGATTGATCCAGTGAGTTCCACAACCTAGGGCCAGAGTATAAGAAAGTTCTATTAGCAAGAGCGGTTCTATAAAGGGGTATATGAAACATGAAATATCAAAACAGATTATGTTGTTGTTGTTGTTGTTGTTGTTATTTGTTACCATGGTGTTGCGGATGATAATAATGACACAGATGACATAGATGCGAGTACCTGTTTATACAATTTGTATGTTTAAGGAATTGATTACGCTATAGGTGGTGTTATTTTGTTTGCGTTGTAATGGGTACATGTTTGTCACACAATGCATTACCGCCACTTACGGAATCAACATGGCCTCATGGTTCCGTATGCGCTAAAAATCTGCGAGAGCGCCAATTCTATTCACGCATACGTCAGGAGATCATCAGATCACAAGAGGTAGTCTTCATCTGCAGACCCATGAAGACATGCTTTAGTTTGGTGATGCGTTTTCTAATTATATACTTTTTTCTGGAAACATATTTTAGTGATCTTGTTTGTGGAATAGGCTACTACAAACTGATTTAACCAACCGATCAACCGACCGACCGACCAACCAGTCAGCCAACCAACCAGCCAACCAGCCAGCCAGCCATTCAGCCAGCCAGCCAGCCAGCCAGCCAACCAACCAACCAACCAACCAACCAACCAACCAACCAACCAACCAACCAACCAAACCAACCAACCAACCAACCAACCAACCAACCAACCACCAACCAACCAACCATCCAGCCAGCCAGCCAGCCAACCAATCAATCAATCAATAAATCAATTAATCAATCAATCAATCAACCAATCAACCAACCAACCAACCAACCAACCAACCAACCAACCAACCAACCAATCAACCAATCAATCAATCAATCAATCCACCAACCAACCAATCCACCAACAAACCAATCAATCCACCAACCAACCACCATAATATTACCTTGTAATGTTGCAAATACCGATGATTAGACGAACCAATGATGAGTTTCTCCCTAAATGAAAACTGGAAAACCGCCGGTATAACAAAAATAGCAGTTGCCATAATCGCAAAAAAGGCACGTCGCATAGCCATTTCTTAGTATAAATTCCAAAACAAGTTCATATCATTCTTTAAAAATGGGACAAATGCTGATTCTTGCTTAACAGTCGACTTTAACTCCAGACTCGAAATGCTGTACTAAATTACCTTGGGAGAGATGTTGGCACCACATCATTCTCATGATCACGCCTACCTCTCGCATGGAGCGCGCCATCTGTCGGCCAGATGTAGTAGCGCAGCTGTTCACATCTAAATGAATTAAAGTAACTATGACATTACTTCAGTCATTAAAAACATAATATGATGATAAAAACATAATATGTACGCGAGCTATATGTTTAAATTGTCCTTGCAGAGATGTGTCCGAGCACCGGGATTGCACGATCGGAGTTAATAGCTCCTTGATAAGACTCATCTGATTGTGAAATTGTGACTTCAAAAAATGTTATTTTCACATCAACTTACTTGTTTTAGCTTGACGGTTTGAACATCTTCGATGTCCTTCATCAGAAGTTACTCTAAATCTGACCGCTAGATGGCGCTACTAGGGTAGTTTTTTAAGGCAGATTTATTTCTGCATTTATTAACAAAATCAAAATCAAATATATAAAGAACATGTTTACATACATAGTAATACATAGTAATACAACAATGAAATGGGAATAGTTATATAATCATGTAACTTAATGTGACAATAATTTATGTATATTATTACAACAAATAAACAAATGCAGCAGACCAACCATCATAAGCAGGGAGCTTGAGTGGATGGTGGCCTGGGAGTTGGGGGGGGGGGGGGGGGGGGGGGGGGAGCTACATGGTGCCAAAAAGGTGTTGTATAACAATTACTAACTCGTCACTTAAAGGGGACCACCGGGCAAATAACAACACATTACTACATGTTTTGGTACTGTTGAGGGTTGAGTAATTCATAAACAAAGCAATTAATTTCCACCACTTACGGAACCACTACTATTTCCTGGTTCCTGGTTTGCGAGTGCGCCAATTCTACTCACGCGTACGTTTGTAGGCAATATAATTCCGAGCGATTCGCTTGCTTCACCCGCGGTAGTCTACACAATTCATACCGCATAAACGCATGCTTTAGAATGGTGATGCGGTTTCCAATTATATATTTTTTTTCTGCAAACATATTTTTGTGAACTTGTTGATGGAATGGAATACTAACGATGTTACCTTTCTATTATACAAATATTAGTTTTGGGTGGTGGTACCCTTTAATACAAATATATATATATAAATACAAATAAAATAAAATAAATTAAAAGCGTGTTGAGCGGGTCAACAGTGCAAGTGCTAACGTATGGTTATTATATAGTGTATAAAATAAAAGGGGTGCATGTATATTGTACGTGCTGGTGCGGGTGCAAAACACACGTTTTCTCTATTATGTCGCGCCATAACAATGACTAATATTAAACAATGTACCAATGACAATTAATAAACACATAACAAATAATCCATTCATACACTATTTATCAAATTTCATAAATAAAATGATCAGGTTTTGATGGGAGTCTAAGTAAAATATTTTAATATAAGATTTGTTTTCATATGGGCTTTAAATAATAAAGGGATGTTCATTGTTTTATGTTTTGGGGCAGATTATTCCAAATGTCGGGTCCATGATGTCTTATAGATCTATGGGCTATTAAAACTTTAGGATTATTAAGGTGAAGGTCAGATGAATGTCGGGTGGGGTACGAATGAATATCAGTATTATATGTGAATAAAGTATGGAATGGTTTCGGAAATATATTGATTGGAAATTTATACATAAATATTGCTGATTGAAAGGTGTGAATATCATTTATTTTCAGAGTTTTAAATTCATAAAATATAGGATCTGTGTTGGCTAAAAAATGCGCATGAGCGCATATACGTAAACGCTTTCTTTTGTAGAAGAAATATTGTATTAATTTTCGTCACACTACTGTTTCCCCCATGCTATATTACAGTATGAATATAAGAGAGTATAAATGAATTATTACATCGTAATTTGTGTCCTTTTTGAAAGAAATTATTTCAATTTATATAATATACCTATAGCTCTAGAAACCCGAGTACAAATACTATTTATATGAGGATGCCATATCAAATTATAATATATTATAACGCCTAGAAAATTTAACTGAATCCGTCTTGTACAATAGGAATTCATATTGGGTACTTGGTAGTTTATTCCTCCAAGAACACTCCATAGGAGTTTTAACTGGAGGTGGGTCCGAGAGAGTGGTTAGCCCCCTAAGGACAGAAGGGTCCTTAGCAAGCGCATTCTGGAATGTATGAAGTGAGGGCTAGGTTTACCTGTAGATTGAAGTAGCTTATTCCATTCAGTGGTTGTCACGGACGAAAAATGAATTTGCGAACGCCTCAGAGTTTGTGTGTTGCTGTTGATACTGTAAAAGAATGGCCCCTTCGGTTTCTGTCTATTTCTGGGTTGAATGAAGTCCTCATATGTGATGTCCAGGTTTCCGTTCAGCGATCTTTGAAAGCAGGTTAGGCGATGACATTTCCTTCTGTCTTGAAGCGCAGTCACACATAAGCTCTCTTAAGAATGGCAGTGATGCTTGTATTTTCCCCGTATGTGTTGGACACAAATCTTGCTGCCCTATTTTGCACTCTTTCTATGCTATTTATGTTCTTCTGTGTGTATGGGTCCCATGAAGCAGAAGCATATTCTAGATGAGGTCTCACTAATGTCATGTACAGTTTTTCCTTGACATGCGGTTGTACAGTGGTGGAAATTTCTTCTGATGAAGTTCAATACATATCAATACATATATTAGCAACAAGTTCTTGTGTAGAGTGTAAACTCTTAAAATCTATAAATTTAGTTTTATTTATATTTAAAGATAGTTTATTACATTTAAACCAAATAGATAACTTATCTAATTCACTATTCAAAGTTTAAATGAGAGTATTCCAAATTTGTATGTGAATAACAATATATTAGTAAATAAAATGTATTTTAAGAGTGGTGATGTGTTTACAATGTCATTAATATAAATCAAAAAGAGTAAGGGGACCTAAAAATAGTAATATAATTTACGGGAATAAACGAATAATAGTAGTTAATTTATTACGATAATGTGTATATTTTTTATGATTTTCATTTGTGGGGTTTCGTAATGATTTCTTATATAAACCATTTCGAGTCGATATCGATTTTAATATACCGTGAGTAATCCATGGTCGTTTAGGTTTATTCTTTTTATTACATTTAGACCGAACAAGGGGTATATGTTTATTAAAATAAAAGTAAGCTTATCAATAAATTGTTTATGAGATTTATTTACGTCCACAATTCATTATAAATGTTTGCCATTCTTCCTGGCTCAACTCAATTTTAGAGATTTAATATTATTGTCAGTCTCTTTCCTTTTCATTTTTATATTTGGACGAGGACGATTTTGAATACAACAATTACTTTTTTTTATTTATCATAAATATAGGCAAATGGTCAGAAATGTCATAATACAATATTCCATTAATCCTATTATTAATTTCGTTAGTGAATATATTATCTTTTTAATATATATATATATTTACCGACGTATGCCTGTAAATTTACCGACGCATGCCTGTACTCGAATTATTTTCTGACGGGGGTGTGCCGCACGGAACTCTGAAATGGGGATGTTAACAGACTAAAACTACAAATACATAGACTTGGGGCTATACCAAAGACCTTCCGAAACCCTCAAAAAGGCTCAAATGGTAGTCAAAGGAACTGACTAGAAGAAGAAGAATGGACTTGGTGCTACAACTGAACTACCTAGCTAAATCATTCCAGGGGTCTATGGAGCGGCAATTTTTGAAAATCGGGTGTCTTTAGAGCGGCAATCACGCGTGAAAACGGGGTTCTTTTAAGCGGCACATACCCGTCTTACATTATACATGAGTGCACCCCCCGGAAATAATAGTGTACAAGTGTAGTTCAACTTACAAAACGATGAACAGAAAGACGAACGATGAACCAGAGGCAGAGGCAGGAATGAAGTATACAAAAACATGGGGTAGCCGTGGCACAGCCAGGTGAGATAATAAACAGGAATGGAGATCACAACGCGTCTGTATCATAATTGGCGTTAGATTTTTATCTTGAGAAGAACGATGAGCGAAGAGTAGTCGCCATTTCAGGAGTCGAATTCGGACACGCTATGCACTCGCTAAACTCAGTTTAACGTGTACGGTATTTGTGGCTATATACTGCGTGCAAAAGTACAACATCGTACACACTAATTGACCAATCAGATTGCAGAGATTCTGAAGCCCATTTTATAATATGCAATGTTTTATTTCTCATGTCACCCTGTCGAATGGTATTAAAGAAAATCACATTTATCATAATATAACAATTAATTAGCCCTAGTAATAACCTTTACACATAATTATATACATATCTATAATGCACATTTTCAATACATAATTATATCACATATACAACTAGACGAAACATTTAATGACAAGTAGAACAAACAGGAAGTAAGTAAATTGCAATTAACAATTGATTTCAAAAATTAACTGTCATAAATGTGAAGAACACTCTTTAAGAAACGTTAAACTCCGTTTTATCAAAATAAGTTATACATGTACCTACAAAAATGTGATATTACATTAGTGGTGGTCCGCTATACAATGATGACCATTGAAATAAATAAACACTGCTGAAAAAAGTTAGCAAGAAACTTTTGATTATAATCTGACGTAAGTTTGTAAAATATACTATTCCAAGATCAATATACTTAACTTGCATAATTATGAGGGATAAATAAACATAATATAATGTGAAGACGGTATTTATCGAAACACGTCAACAACAACAAAACAAGTACAAAAAAGAAAACAAATTAACATGTTAATCTCAAGCTATAAATTGACCACGCAAATTTTACAATAAATATGAATAATATCTAAGAAGATATCAATCCAGTAAAACAATATTTACATACAACAAAGGTACTTGTTAGGATGATGCAGTAAACGTGTGCACCAACGTACGCGTTTGAGATGAAAAGGACTGTACCTAATTTACATGTACCATGATTCGTCAAATTTGAAAGATATTCTTACATACTAAAGAATAGTCTATGATCTAGACCCTCGATCGCATGCTGACAATAATCCCACCACACATAATAGATAGCCGCCAACGAGAGAGATCTGCACAACAGCAGTGATGGCTGCCAGCCGAGGTAAGCAGCGATCACTGATGTTATGCAATGATTTACCTGTGGATACTCGTAATTTGAATACTTTAAAGGGATCTAGTAACTTTGTTGACATGTGCAAAAAGTGATGAAGGGTTGATGCAATGTATATTGTTGTTATCTCATATGAAAATTTCAAGTCAAATGGACATTGCATGGCCAAGTAATAATCGAAAATGCAAAGTGATATTCACTAACTCACTGCACTCACTTTGTACACGGTTTCAAAACTCCGGGGGAATTTTTCTTATCTGAATACTTTGATCGTACATATCTTTGTAACGAAAGGGAAATTTGACCGGTCCCATGATTTTATTGTTAATACGAATACAACAAGGTATTGGGGAACCGCTAGAATTAAAATTGTATTTTGAAGATTTGGACAATGTTACCAAGTCCCTTTAAGTTCATTCAATACAGAAATTAAAAGGATTACATAAATAAATGATTTTTAGTAGATAAAGAGCTTGGTAGCCCCATAATCATTCATTATATGTATTATGTTTAATTTGTCATTATATTATAGATTTATTATGACCCGCATGTTGTAAATGAAGGTTGGGTGGTTGGGATTGGTGTTTGGGATGGGGATCTTTGAGTGAGGATGTGGAGGGGAAGGGGGGGGGGGGGTTTAGGAGGTATTGGTAGGGTACTGTAATTGATATGAAAATGCGTGACTCTTTACTATGTATGTTATATGCACCATATTTGTTTTTAATAGGACCCCGTGGAAGAACAGATCCATCATAATGATGGATCTGAAACGGGCCATCCTACCAATTATTATTATTTATAATGTATATAACAACATACAAATAGAATATTTCAATTAAGAACTTGTAATTACTTTTGTGTAAAAAATGTTATGTTCTGACTTTTGAAGTATTTTGAAATATTAATTTGAAAAAAAGAAAAAAAGATGCAGGCCTCTCTCGTTGTGCAGATCTCTCTCGTTGGTGGCGCTATATATTGTGGGTGGTAGGAGCTAGTTCAGCATGCGATCGAGGGTCTCGATCCTTGACTAACTAAAGAACAGCGTTGTGACTGCAGACCACAACTATTTCTTGTAGAGTACCATAATTATACAACAACATTCTGATACTTTTGCTAATTCTTTTATGATTAACACTTTTAAATATCTGGCTCATTTTGATATATTCGGTCTCACTCTATAGTATGACTTTATAAACGGCTTTCTTTCACTATCTTTTATTACTAAGCTCACATATTCGATCCTTTCTTTCGATTCCATTGTATTATCCAGGTACTATAGGTAATCTGTGATTCCCACAATCGGAGCTTTGCTAAAGAAATTATCTATGAGGGCGACATTAATATCAAGTATGGTTCCATAATTACCTACTTTTACAAATTCGGTAATTCAAGCAACATGGCTTGACATTAATTTTGCTGTGCCAATTTTGGTTAATTTTAGTTTTAAGGGCTGATTTCACTTATGATCCTTTCTCACATTCATATCACAAATTTTAACATTCGTAGTTCATGTAAAATGTTATGTACATATCGGGTCCATTTAAAGGAAAATATATCATCATCTCGCAGGAGTTTCAAATTACTACACACTATCGTGGATAATTTGACTTCTTTACAGATATAGTTCTTAAACAAAAGCTAACCATTCTTTCTTTACAATTACAGATATTTCAAATCGACCTAATTAACCCAGTTCCATACTATTTATTGTACGTTTTTCTTAATCTTAACAATTACAATATTGTGCATGCAAAGCCTCGATCGCTGCGCGATATTTTCAAACCCCCAGACTTGACTTCCCATATATAAGTACAGGCACCACTATCCGATCAAAAAGTTCTACCTGTATGTCTAGAGGAAGGCATCAGAATGTTCTAGCCTATGTCATTGGTCGAGATAACGACATGTGATCAAAAATATTTCAGTGGTAGTAGTACCAGTGGAAGTAGTATCAGTAGTAGTAGTATTAGTAGTAGCAGTAGTAGTAGTAGTTAGTAGTAGTAGTAGTAGAAATAGTAGTAGTAGTAGTAGTAGTAGTAGTAGTAGAAGTAGTAGTAGTAGTAGTAGTAGTAGTAGTAGTAGTAGTAGTAGTAGTATTAGTAGTAGTAGTATTAGTAGTAGTAGTAGTAGTATGAGTAGTATGAGTAGTAGAAGTAGTAGAAGTAGTAGTATAAGAAGTAGTTGTAGTAGTAGTAGTAGTAGTAGTAGTAGTAGTAGTAGTAGTAGTAAACTCTAAAAATAACTAGTCAAAATGACCAGAAACCTATTCAGCCGGGCACCTGCACTATTCTAGTAAAAATGATCCGGAAAATCTAGTCAAATACATTGATGTTTTAATTAAATATTGCCTTTTTATACAGGAAAAAAAAAAAAAATTTGTATACAAAGGCAATATAATATTAGAACATCAATGTATTTGACTAGATTTTCCGGATCATTTTGACTAGAAATAGTGCAGGTGCCCGGGTGAATAGGTTTATGGTCATTTTGACCAGTTATTTTTTAGAGTGTAGTAGTAGTAGTAGTAGTACAGTAGTAGTAGTACAGTATTAGTTGTAGTAGTAGTAGTAGTAGTAGTAGTAGTAGTAGTATAAGAAGTAGTACTATAGAAGAAGTATAGTGGATTATTTGTAATCTTAAACATGTTAAATTGATCACTTTGAACCACATTAGAAATCCCGCATTTCGACCGCCCTTATTTGTTGCTCAATCTGATCTTTCTCCTTGCGATAGTTTCTGTAGCTGATGATGGCGAAGACGATGAAGACGATGATGATGAGGCCCATGATACCGGCAACGGAACCGACGATGATGGGTACCGGGCTACCTGGGGCAACGTGGTAGCGGATGTTACCTAGAGTGAAGTTTAAGTTCCTTCCATGTTTAACCTGGCGTTAAAATGATTGGAATATCAACATGGTTTAAAGTGATCCAGGAACTTCATTCATTCTGAAAGTAAACTTTGAAATTCAATCTTATACAATCTTGAAATTGTATGATATGCAATAATAAAAACAACTAAAAAACACTGTTACCTATTTGACATTTATGCGAAATTGTGTCGCCTATTCCCCATTTATTTGGAGTACAATAAACCAGCGTTCCTAGAGGGATTTTAATTCAATCATCAGCAGCATAATGATGGTTATCATGGTTAGCATCGTCAACATCAGAACCGGCATCATCAGTATCATCATCATGATCATCATCACCATCAACTATATCATCGCCATCATCGTCATCATCATCATCTAGACAAACATCATTCGCAGCAGCACTGGCAGCATCATCCCCACATCCTTATCCTCCTCCCTTTCTTCCTCATTATCGCCTTTATCATTACCTTACCACCTTTATTTTTATTATCATCATCATCATCATCGTAATCACCAACATCATCATTATCATTATCACCACCATCACCATAATCATTATCATTATCCTCCTCCTCCTCCTCCCCTTTATCTTCATTATAATCATCTCACCACAAGGCATGGAAGATCAGGGTTGCATCCGCTCAGGGTCTCCCCATCACACCCTCCACCTTCCGGCTCCTCCGTTGGTATGACAACCGTGAGCGAAGCGTTGGTAATATGATCGAGCACAGTCCCCCTACCCGTTCCAACACACACCTCGATGTAGCTATTTGGCTTCTCGTCTGCAATACAGTCCAAGTTGCTGCCCTACTTGGAGAAATTCAGTTAAAATGGATGGGGTTTTCATCATCACTCATGTAAGGAATACATAATATTTTTGATCATACGCCATACTTATTAAGGTCATGGCGGGTAATCAGCAGCATTTGGAAAAATGCGATAAATATATTGAATCAAATAAGGAATCAATATTGTTAAAGTGAGTGTATATAACCGGATGGTAAATACACCCTTTTTGCTCTTGAGTTAAAAAATATAGCATGGATTCTACTCATAGTGAAATAAAAGATAGCTAACAATTGAACATATAATGCGTGATGGATGCGATCTTTTTCAAATTTGTTAACAATGGCGCGATCAGTGAACTGATAAAATACTTCTATAATATGATTACGTTCGTACTTGTATCTCCAGCAGAGTCTGCCCTTCTGCAAGTTGGTAGACCCCTTCTTCTAGTCTGGTATAGACCGGATCCGGACAATATGTGACTTGTCTCGGAGCGTCCACGTAGCCGTCGAAGGCGAAGTTGACATCGACGCGATCGTTGCCTTGGTAACCCGCTTTGCGTCGCCTGCGAGATCGGGAATCCAAGAAAGGCGCAACGCACACAATCTCATCATCACGCTTGGTCGCATCATTGCAAGGCTACGTATGTAGGAGATAGGCAGAGAACGAAGTAAAGTAAATAATAGAGATAATTGCAGATATACATGGAAAAGGACTGGAGAGTGATAGAAAGAGGGGTGGGGGGGGGGGGTAGAGGGAATGGAGGGGTCGCTATAGAGGGACAAGGGGATTGGTCGAAGAAGTGAGAGGGAAGGGGGTTGAGATATACTCTATTTAGGGGGGATAGAGGGAAAATAGATACATGGGACGAAGTTTGAGACAACTTACAAGCAAATGATAGATGGTGACAGAAAGAGAGAGATATAACAGAAGAAAGGAGTGAAAAAGATGGTAGTATGTTCAGGTTCCCGTTGAAAAAGACTTGCAATCGAATGTAAAGTTGCAATTAATTGCCAGTCAGAATTTGTGAATGATTTTACGATCCGAGTGCCACGGTCGACGTAAGTCACGATACTCAGATCTCAGAATAATATATATTAATGTGTTCCTAAATGCATACCATATATAGATGTCGAACGAATTATATAGGCGCTTGTTTGATTGTATTTAAACGGAACCCCCCGCCTACCTATTTATTACCGTCGTCACCGTTACCATCATCATCATCATGATCATCATCATCATCATCTACATCATCATGATTATCATAACCACGACCTTACCATAATGCATGGCATATCAGGAGTTCACGATGAGACATTTTAGGTAAACTTGTATGAAGAACTTTTTAAAAATATCTCTTGGAATTAATTTTCACTCAGGGGTTGACATAACGTCCATCAATGAATACAGTACTGTAATTATGAATAATCAAATTTGAATACCTGAGAAGTTTGGATTCCGTTGTTAGATATGATCATGATTGTTGACTGAACTGCGAGAAAGCCAGCACCACTCACAGTGATCTCGATTCCACCACTAAAAATCATGGCACAATTATAGGAAGAAAACACAATGTCAGATTTTGTTTTCTATTATGTGGGTACATTACATTCATAGTATAGACATTTGCATAGTGTTACAATTTATTTCAATTAAAAAAATAATTCAAAACAAAACAAAAAACTAAACACACCAAGTCCACTTTGAAGTGTTTGAACGTATTGCAATGTCCCCTGAATGTGAGAACGTTCGAATAAGCGACTGGTACAGTAATACAATTTTGCCTTTTATGACAGTACGGTACCTATTGTGAACAGTTAGCAAGAAGAAAACCCTCGAAAAGACAGATTCCTTAGGTAAAACGTCAGGCAGTCTAACGCCCTTTCACTCCCCTGACGACATAATTATAGGAATTTTCACTGGAAATACTCACGAATAGATAAATTCCTTTGGTGAAAAGTCTGTCACGGTGGGGTTTTGTACGTAGTTAAAGCTGTCTGGAGCCTGCCTCTGCCCCGCATCAAACTCAATGACAACAGGGACACCACCCGGACCTGACCTAACACTCCATCCTGTGTAGCACTCGAGAGAAGTAGAAGTAAGGCTTCCTTCCACTTCTTGGCAGTGTGCACCGCCGATGACCACTTGTCTGTTGTTGCCTGTGTCCAGATCCGTTCCTGTAAGTGTGACCAGGGTACCTCCCGCTTGGATGCCCGTGCGAGGACTGAAACCCGTCAGTATGGGGTCCTGCGTTTAAATGTTGAAATACATGTACAGGTTGTTGCGCGTGTGCATGGTTGGAGAGGGCTCTGGTCAAAATACTACACGACTGGGAAATGCATAACAAAAGTATTTATGTATGTTTATATGCATTTATTATATCGTCATGCGTGGGGATGTACAACGCGGTTCGCCATTTAAAACACGGCTACTTTGTGAGCACCACACAACACTGAGTATGTATCTAACACCTTGTGCAAGGTGTCCGCAAGATGGTTCCGCGCATACGATTCATGTATATGAATCACAAGTTTTACAAATGCAAAGTAGGAACGGTCACACTTTAATCTAGAATGTTAAGGGTATGTCATAATTGTCACAAATTTATTTTTTCCAGCTCGGTATATTAAACGTAAAATCATTAGTATTAAAATGTTTTCAGTTTCCCTAAACCGACATCATTCGAGTTCAATGACTGTTTGACTACAAGAGCCATTTATTTCTGCCATCGGATATGGTCAAATACTCTTAGATTGCGAAACTTGAAGATTATTACGAACATCATTACCCATAGATGAATTCTATAATCAATTATAATTGAAGTAGTGATAATATTCCATTTTGTTATCAATGCTAAATAATGTCCCACCTTGTAGGAAAATTCCGTATAGGTGTACTCTGCCGTGTTGATCTCCACTACACTTGCAACCAGTCGTTCAACTGTGACACTGATAGCTCCAGTGTGAATGGAAGCAGATGCACTCGTTACGCACTGTACACTGAATACATAATAACGAAAATAAGAGTCGTATGAAGCCTAGCTGCTTTCAAACCTTGAAGGATCATCAGGGCAAAAATGACCACATTGGTTATTGTTTAATATATAGGCGGTTTTCAGCAGTTTTTTCTTCATTATCTTGATTGAATATAGCGATGATAGAAAACACTCATTTAAATGATCAAGTATGTACAGTTTTAAGATCATATTTTAATGAACTCACATTATTTCTCATGGCGACAAATTTAACTGCGTCCCCCGTTCAGGACATATTTGGTTTGCTTTAATATGCATTCCTCATATAAACCAGCCCAAATATCGGGACCAGTCCTGAATGGGTTAAACCCCTTGGCAAAAACTTCAAATATATATTTTGGGGTAACCTTGTTGATTAAATACACAATTATCAAACTCGTAGTTCATGTAAATATCATTTGTCTAACCCAAAGACATTGCTTGCACAGAAATCCATTAAACATAGAGGTCCAGATGTATGGAATTACCTGCCGAATAGTATTACGCAATGCTCCTCATTAAATGTATTCAAATCCTCACTAAAAAAATATGTAATTATGTGTTACGATTAGGTGCATGTATATATCTTGTATAATCGATGTACTTATTTATTGTGTACTTTTATTTTTGTATATAGTTTCATGAATATATAACACTACAGTAAAAAATGTGCCTTAATTTTCATCCACAATAATGGCAGAGGGTGGGCGGGCGGGGTGAGTGGGCGGTCGGGTGGGGGGGGGGGGGGGGGGCTACGACAAAGATATTAAAATCATTTGTTCGTTAAATTGTACTAGTTATTACAGTTAACAAAGGGATCTGCCTCGACAGGATATCTATAACCTTTGCAGATCCCCCACATCCACTGTAATACTGTCCACACCACATGTATAACTTGTTTCTTTTTGTTTTTAATGTATGTAATTTGCTGAAATTTGTATATTCTGTGTTTTTAAAGATGTGAAATAAAATTAAAATTGAAATTGAATTGAAATTGAAATTGAAATTGAATAGTTTTACATTATTGTCTTTTCATCTACAGAAAAGGTGGTATCCGTCTAAAGGTGCTATGCCCCAGTCAAATATATATTCACAATAATATCTGGCCGGCGTTTTGTAGGGTGCGGCGCCAACTACGAGATAATAAAATATACTTTAGTATGATTTAGATGATATTAGACACACAGTTCCACAAGTTCATACCGGGGGTGTTGCATAAGGGAGCTTGGTTGATAGAATCGCTGCGGTTTTTCTGTCTCAGACGCTTGTATAGAGATTCCGATATCCGAGCTCCAGAAAGCTAAAACTAAATTTCCGTTTTTTTCTACAGCCCACGCCAGACGAAATGAAAACAATAATCACCAGATCGTCATGCTTTGTGCAAAGTCCGGTGTGTGCTATAGATACATTATGGGGCATTTATATTATGCTCAGCTTTCTGGTGAACAGATATCAGGATCTCTATTTAAAAAAAAAAACACGGTGTCTAAGACAAGGAAAACCGCGGCGCATTCTATTCAACAGGCTCCCAAATCGTATGCGATAAGATTCACATTTTTACTTGGACGCAAATATCTTGAACAGAAAAGTTAATCAATTACAGAGAACAGGGTTGAATTTGATTTTATACGCAACTTTGCACTAGCAGGACTAGCGCATGGATCGTTTATGATACAACATGCGCTTGAAATCAAAAGCAGGGTACGAAGTGATTTTTGTTTAAGTTAAGTTTATATACAACTCCTGATGTAACACCCCTGGTTCCTCAATGAGAATAAACGTTCAAATACATTATTGCTGAATAAAAAAAAAAAATTAAATATAAAAATATACCGACCTGACACCCGGTATGTAAATGAGCCAAGGGTGATTTAAGGAGCAGTCTAACCCAGCCACTGTGATGCTGATGATGTCGTCCAACTCTTTGCCAATGTCTGTCCCGAAAACAGTAACTGTAGTATTTCCTTCCACTGGTCCAGACGGAGGATTGAACTACATTTGATTTGACAAGAAAATATAGACTTATATACTTATTGTCGCATTTACCAACTAAATACAAACAACAACAAACACAAACAGCACTGCAGCACAGCGATATACCACAATAAATAGCAAGCTAAATGATATAAACATCAAACACCGTGTGTTGTTTCACACGCTACATCTCTATTACCTCATATGACATAACTTTGAGAAATGCGTAATTTTATTGGGGAAATATTATTGTTGGTCACTGTAGGCACAGGACTAACCAAGTTTAACGACTAATGGTAAATAATATTACGTTGTAGTCTAGCCCTCGGTTATAGGGATAGGTTCGGGGAAGGTCTAACCACCTACAACTAACCGCTGGCCCTAAACCTGATCAAAAGTTAACACTGGACAAAATTTAAGCTAGCCTTCAAATATTTCCTATCCCCCTAAAGTGCAAATTTTCCCGACATTTTAAAAGCTTCAATGCTGGACTTACACCCGATATAACAGGAGGTGGACAGGCTGAGTTGCGTGGCTGGTAGTCAGTACAGCCGATACCTTGTATTCTGCACTGGTCATCTCCAGGACACCAACCGCAAGTTAGTTCATGTGGGACTGAGTGGGCGATGCAGCTACTGCAGCTACTACCAATGGCTCCACAGTCATACAGTGTAACTGGAAATTAAAAAAAGGACACTAAAACATTTAATCCTTTGACAGCCAAAGTGTTACGAGGATCCAATTGACCTAGTTCTTTAGACAAGTTTACATGACAAGCTTGATCCACATTCAAAAGCTAATACTTGGTAAACGTACAGTTAATGGTTGTTCATTGCAGTTTCGATACATTTTGTGTTTTTTGTATATTGTTTGGGAAATGAATTAAATGAATAATCTGTACACATTATTATGTAGCGCAATGCATTCCCATTCAATGTCACATTCAGACGGTGCTTGCTCCTAAATCAGACCTTACACAATACTAAATACTACATAAATTTTAGTTAATATATATCATACAGATCTGCCAACTCAAGACCCCCCCCCCCCCCAAAAAAAAAAAAAAAAAAAAAGTAAAAAAAAAACAAAAACAATTGACGGAATTATAGTATTTAAATGTGTTGGTATTCGATGTTGTATTCGATAGCGCTCTCATAAGGTGACCTTTTGAAAGTCCATTGAATAATTGCGAACAGAAGGGCCCCACTACCTATTCATATGTGCCAAATATGAGAGTTCTTGTAGAAGAATAACGTAAACTCGATGTATATACCTGTATTGTTATTCGGGTCATCAATCACATATCCTGGGTTATACTCCACATAAATTGAGACATTGAGCAGCAGAGTTCCGTCTGAGCTGTCGTAATTGTACTAAAATATAAC
Source organism: Echinarachnius parma (assembly GCA_037951105.1). NCBI lineage: Eukaryota > Metazoa > Echinodermata > Echinoidea > Clypeasteroida > Echinarachniidae > Echinarachnius > Echinarachnius parma. The sequence continues at coordinate 61,862 of JBAMJV010002122.1, forward strand.
AAATAACAATAATTACAAAATACTTAATTTACATGCATTTATCATGAGTTGTGATCTACAGTTTTAACGAGATTAGATAGTGTAAATATGTTTCAATAGAACCCTATTTATCCTTGCTATCTGTTAGCGGGACTAACTTCGATTACCATTTCGCTGTTTATTAGCACCATTTGGCATTCGACCGAATGTTTTATTTCAAAACATGTATTAGTTGTTATCTATTATGAACGTTGAATGATTTAAAAGTTCAATTTGATTATTATTAACAATACAAAGCACTTATTGTAATAATTCACTGTCATTACAACTAACATGACTAGATAATACTGTCAACAGTAATTAAATTTGTTTCACAAATGTCGTTATCTGATCATTATTATTTGTACTATTAGCATTACCACTATTTATAGTATAATCTTTATTATTATTATCACCATCGCTATCATTTAAATCGTAATCCGTAATACCGTTATCAATACCAATACTGCTATTATCATCACCATTATTAGTTTTATTATCATTAATAGTCATGATTATTATGATCTTCCAAAAAAAAACACACTTTTTTGAAGTATTATTAGTATAAACATCATTATTAGTTAATTATCATAACATTTTGTTCTCACCATACTAGGGCATGTGACTCTGGTGCCATCGACATCAAGGCTAGCAGTTGCAACCTGCTTTACACCTTGGATATCCAGCAGACATCGATAGTTAACCTTCATGAAAGCAAACACAAATTCTACCTTAATGGAATAGTGAAGTTCTGGTTTAGAGGGTGTTTCAATTGACATCCTTCGGCGAGATACAAGTAAACTGAGTGTTAAAGACATGTAGAAATTGCAAAAGCATAAAACATACGTATATACAAAGATAATCGTTCTTTTTGGAAAAATTCGTTTATAATCCGTATTAAAATCAAATCATTCGAATAATCCACGAGCGCGTTGACCTTTAGACCCGACAATACTCATTGTAAAAAGGTTACTGATTATGCTTTAACATTGATTCATAAAATGTCTCTATTCAATTTATTTTAACAAAAATATCAACTTGATATTGTTTAAGAAGATGGTTGAAAGACTCGGGTGTCTCACTAGCGTTATCTTGTATTAGTGGCCGCTATATTTTGATTGCACACATCGGCGTGAGTTCAATTTTGATATTTCTTTCCACCATCTAGTAGACAAGGTGAAATGATAACGATTGGTTTGATACAACTTAGTTAAATTTAATTCAATGGTATACCCGATAATCGTTTGGCAGATTCCGGCCCGTGAGAATGAAAGATCGCCTCACTCCGACTGGAATCAAAATTTCAGCTGAAACAGGATCCATTTGAGGGCACATCGCTGCATCCTGTAAATGAACGATGCAAATTAAACATTTGTACCACTTTCAAGATCCTCACGACTGACAAAGCGGTTATATGTACGCCTACGTGCAGGGGAGAGTATAAGAGGGAGACAGAGGCAGGCAGATGAAGAGGTGGGAAAATAACATCATTAAAGGGATCTAGTAACTTTGTTGACATGTGCAAACAGTGATGAAGGGTTTATACAATGTATATTGTTGTTATCTCATATGTCCACAGGGTATTGTGTGAACATTTCAAGTCAAATGGACATTGCATGGCCAAGTAATGAGCGAAAATGCAAAGTGATATTCACTAACTCACTGCACTCACTTTGTACACGGTAAGAAAAACTCCGGGGGAGTTTTTCTTATCTGAATACTTCAATCGTACATATCTCTGTAACGAAAGGGAAATTTGAAAAACCGAAACCGGTCCCATGATTTTATTGTTAATACGAAAACAACAAGGTATGATGGAGCCGCTAGAATTAAAATTTTATTTGGAGGCTTTGGACAATTTTACTAAGTCCCTTTAAAGCTGAGTGACGCTCTGAGACAAGTGGAAGACAGAGAAGGATGTATGAAGCTGGTTGACAGTGAATGAATGAATGAATGAATGAATGAATGAATGAATGAATGAATAACTTTATTACCAAAAGGTTCAAGTATATAACAACAATCATACATGTATATAAGAAATGTTAACATACAAACAAATTGGTAAAAGGACCCTACAGAAATAGCAGCTATTGCTAGTGGGGCGTAGGACCCTTTGTACATGAATAAATGACTTACATTTAAATGAGGCAAGAAACTATGATTAAATAACAGTCTATTCTAAGTATTTACAATAGTGGACATTCACCCACTAAGAACAACTAAGCTATAAGATTATATTAAACATATCAAACTTTTCAACAGAATACAAAATCTTTGGCAGCAAATCACAAAAGATTATGAGACGTAATGACTCAATAAATACTTTTTTACATTTATCTTAATAAGGTGGAGTCTATCAAGTCTTCGTATCTCCAAAGGCATACTGTTCCAAATATCAGACCCCTGAAATGAGATTGAAGTTTTTCCATGCTCTGTTCTCATCTTAGGCTTAACCAAAATATTTCCATCTTTTTGTCTTGTATTATAAGAGTTTTCAAAAAAGGTATAATATTCAGGCACTGAGTGTGGTAAATGTTTATAAATCAGCTTAAAAATAAAAAGTGTTACTAATAATTTATACAGCTTAAACACATCTAATATACCTAATGAATAAAACAATGGGGAGGATGAGGCCATTCTATTATTGAAAGTAATTGCTCTCAAAGCCATTTTCTGTAACACCAATATTTTGTTCATCAACATCAAAGGTGCACTTCCCCAGACTTCAAGGCCGTAAGCTAAGTGTGACTGAATAAACGAATAATATAGTAATACAGTAAGACTTGTTTAGGAACAAAGTGTCGTAGTCTATACAAAATTCCTACTTTCCTACGAAGTACAGAGCATAAATTATTTATATGTTCATCCCATACCAAATACCTATCAATATATATTCCAACGAAAAGAGATACGTGTACCTCATTCAATAACTCATTCTTAATTTTGACAACTCCAACAATACGACACTCTTTTCTCCTTGGCTTAATAATCATACAATTTGTTTTCTTTATATTAATAGTAATCTTATTCGTATCACACCACTCATCAATATGTTTTAAATTATCAGTTATTTCCAATAAATTAATATCTGCCTGATTAGGCAAAAATGAATGAAAAATATTAGAGTCATCAGCAAAGAGTCTAAAATTAAAGTAGTCTGATGATCTAGGCAGATCATTAATATAAATCAAAAAAAGTGTAGGACCTAGAACAGATCCCTGGGGCACCCCACATTTAATTAAAGACATGGCAGAAGTGGAACCATTATGATGCACAAACTGATGACGGTCACTCAAATAATCACGAAACCATTTCAATTGAGCTCCTCGTACACCATAATTTTCTAACTTGCCCAAGAGTATATCATGATTTATTGTATCAAATGCTTTAGCAAAGTCAACAAAAACGCCTACAGTAATTCGACCTTCATCCTGAAACTTAATTAACTGATTTATCAAGCTAATCAGTGATAAATTTGTACTATGCTTTTCCCTAAAACCATACTGATGTTTATACAATAGCTCATATTTTCCGAGGAATTTACCTAAACGATTATTCACTAACTTCTCAAACACTTTACTTTAAAAAGGTAGGACAGATATAGGCCTATAATTCCCTGGATCAGTTCTTGTACCTTTCTTATACACCGGACTGACTCTGGCTATCTTCATAGAACGTGGGAAGACACCCAATTGAAAAGACATATTAAAAATATATGAGAGTGGTTGCGACACATAATACACACCATCTTTCAATAAATTAACAGGAATATTATCATTACCACATGACTTTTTCATATCGCAATTCAAAATTACACTTTCAACCTCAGCATGAGTAATTGGTGACCAATACAAGGAATTTCTAAGAGGTTCTCATAAGTAATTCTTATAACTATGTTCACATTGCAACTCATTAATCTTTTCTGCCAGTCTTGGCCCAACCGACACGAAAAAATCATTAAATATATCAACTATTTCTTGGGGCTCTCTATAATCCTGAAATGTACCATCTACTTCAACTTGTAATTTATCAACAACTTTCCTAGTCTGATCCTGTTTCCCAAGCAATTCATTAACTGTTTTCCATGTTTTACTTGAATTACCCTCGTACTTTTTAAACAGACGACCATAGTATAACTTCTTGGCATTCCTTAGAACAGATGTTAACAGATTCCTATACCGCTTATACTTGTCATAAACATTAGTATTAAATCTAGACTCTAAAACCTTAGAATAAAGTCTATGTTTGCGTTTTATGCATTTCATTATTGACTTTGTAATCCAAGGTTTACTCACATTCTTCTTATTTTTCCTTTCCACAAATGGTGCATTTTCATTACAAACACTTCCAAATATTTTCAAAAACCTTTCATATGCACTGTCCACTTCTCTACAATTATATACTTCTTGCCAAGACGCACCTGCAAGGTCAGCAATAAACTTAGCCTTATCAAAATTTCTATAATCTCGTACTTTAACTGAACATCCTAACTCTTTACTACAAGTCATATTTTCAAAGAAAGCACATATAGGGAAATGATCTGATAGATCCGTCAATAATATACCTGCATAATTATTACCAGCACTATAATTAGTATAAATGTGATCTATCAAAGTTTCTGTAGACTCAGTTTTACAAGTTGCATTTACAATAATCTGTTCTAGACCAAAGCACTGTAATCGTGTCACAAATCCGTCAACTACATTGTGAGTTATATTAAGTAAATCAATATTGAAATCACCCATTAACACACAATGGCGTCTATCCAACTTCAACTTATATAGTGTATCAACCAGACTTTCCTGAAATTCTTTCAAGTCGGTGTTAGGTTTCCTATATATTATGCCTACAACAACAATTTTATCATCCACATGAAGATAAATCCATATAGATTCGGCATGGCGCACATCCATGTCAATAATTTCATAAATAAACTCGGACTTAATAAATGCAGCAACACCTCCTCCTCTGCCAGCTACACGACTTCTATACTCAAAATTATAGCCATTTATTCCAAATCCAGTATCCGCATGTAATTGCCAAATCTCCGAGAGGCCTATAATACTAAATTTATGCTTAAGCACAGAATCATAAAAAAGATTAAAGTTACCAGTTACCATGCTTACTGCGCCTGCCAGTTTGAGGTGTGGTAAGGAAATGTATCGAGCCATAATATCCCAAATTAAAACTATGACACAGGTTGTTCATAGATTTTTGTTTGTACTGATTACACCGTTTTAAGCCAATTACTAGGGGGTGGGGGTATGTGTCCATCGTACCCACCCCAGGGCTGCCCACACTGACCAAATAAACTAGTCAGCACCAACACCACTTTTTAGGTTACATGTGATTTTTGAAATACCATAATTCAGAGAAGTCGATCGGTTATATTTTCCGAATTCGGGAATAAATCTGAGATACATTTTTGATGTATTTGTCAATAGTTAGTGAAACAACGTTCCCTTTTGTATGGTACTTTTACACATCATTCATAAGAACCTTATGATGATATCAGTAGCCTATATGACTGCAGTCTCAAATAACAATTCGGACAAATCTGACGACGTTGATGGAACTTACAGCAGAGTAAAGCATGATCAAAATGAACAGTTAAAATTCACACACTTACATTATGAGAAACAATGAATTCACCGGCACCATTACACGGATCCATATTGATATCGTGAGTGCAGCTGTACCCGTATACACACCAATCACAGCCCCATGTACTTGATACACACGGAAGACACCTTTGGCAAAATGAAAATGGAGAAACAGTCATGATGATAATTTTGATCAATGTTTTTATATAAAAGAGGCGAATCCTCAGCGTATATTATGCTGGATTAAGTTTGGTGTTGAATGGTTTTCTCCAAACAATATTTTTATTTGGATAGACAATGAATACTTTTGTTTTCACATATTACTATTATTATCATTATTACAAACCCTGTATGAATTATGCTAAATTTCTACATTAAATGTGAAATGTTCCCTCCTTTCAACAATATATTTATCTACAATTCGTTCGTAGGTATAACTGACTTGTCTTTGTGATGCTTGTTTGATATATCATGCAAATAAATGGAAATATTAATTTGACCAAGGTGAGACAATCATTTGGCATTACGTGATACCCGAGAGGGATAGCTCGGCCTGGGGGGGAAATCGGCCACCAACATGCAAACTTTCGAAGCGAACAGGTTGCGATGGATCGAGACAATACAACGCGTTTGCGGATCGTTCAAATAGGTGGCCGAGTTTACCAGCGTTGCTGAGTTCCCCAGCGCGGTCGAGTTATCCCGTCACTCCGGTATATGCTTTTCAATTAATAGTAAACAGAGTTCCTACCCTCTAATTAGACCACAATCGAAGAATGGGTACTCCTGACTGACAATAACCTTGTTCGTTCCACTGTAGAATATTTCTAGTGTCATGGTGGCGAAATCTGTTCACAACGAAACATTTATAAAGTAGAATATCAAGAGCATATTATATAACGTTTGTGATTAAGCAGTTTATTATGTATTAGCGGTTTAACAAAGTTGATTACACCAGTTCTTTTGAAATGCATTCATTTGCAGAAAGAAGCAAAACATGCTTCCAGTAAAATCAATATTGAATCTAAACATAACACGTGACCACAGTCAGAAGTTATTTCACCCAGTTGTGTTTGGAAAAATGTTTTATCAAATTAGTGCTAGATTTGCAGATACCGATCCGTATACATTTAAGAATGGTAGCAGTTGGTATATTAAAACGTTCTGATTTTGTTGAGGAAAGATGCTTTACTAAATAAGCTAACCAATCAAGTACATTTATAACGTTGTATTATGATGGCGTTTTGGCATAGCATACAACTGTATTGTTTAGATAATGTATAGATGTGACAGGTTAACAGGGCAGGTCTGTTGTTATTACCCTTATACAATATATCAAAACGATCGTGTATTGAATTAACAGCTTACCCTAAACTTTAGCTAAACGTCTTCCAATACAACAGTAGAATTGGCACAGACAAAAATATCCTCGCGACAAACATGACAAAGGTAATACACAATAGCCTGCCCCCTAACCTTGCCCCTACTGAGTTGACAAAACGAAACAAACACGCAACATACAATAAGGGGAACATGTGCGAATCAAAATGCATACTGTGTGCCCTAAATAACTCGCGTGAAAATGCAATCATAATGTAAACCACTGCTTACGATGGACCTAATTGTTCCCAATAAAAACTAGATAAATTGCACTAACAAATAGATACTACATATGTAATATTACACATATTATAATACCACATGGTGATACATACAACATGAAAAGTACAACATATTACACATATTGTAAATAAATCATACTAATGCTAATGCATTGTAAATATTATCATTTCTGCTCGAGCCCGTTGTGTCAATAACGTATTGTGTTTAACTCGTTGCATACGTGAACTTGTTATGCAGCCAAATGCATTCATGATGATCATTATCTCATTATCATGCTCTTCATAGATTGACATTTACCTAGGACCCTATTTTTTAACATCCAAAGTATCTCATTATCTGAATAATGCTGATAACCAAAACCTGTCCAAGTGTGACATATTTACATAACTGTGAATCCCATTCTATACGGCATGGATGAATGACAAATGTTATCCGAAATGTAACCCTATGGCGTCAGACTTACCTGGTGGGCTATGTACAACGTCTATCGGGATTTTACGATCCCAAAGACAACGGGGTAACGGAGCGAGAAAAGAGGAACTAAACCGAAATATATTTATCTTGTCTCTAAATGGAAAAATATGAAGGGCGTAAAATTGTGAACTTTGTCCGTCACGATTCATCCACAACCTCATATGTTTATGTTGAATATTTTTTTTTTTAAACAGCCATAATAATTTCCTTAAAATAGTGAAATTATCTTAGAAATTGTTAAAATATGAATCGTATGAACGCAATCTTTAATAGCCATATATTAAAATTAACTATTTCAAAATGGAACTTTAAATACAATATATCATCGGGTAAATTATCTTTTGCTTAATCATGTTAATTAGCAAGTGAGAATGTGGCTGTTCCCAATGGGAATCACCATAAACAAAATGTTTGTTTTTTCTGCAGATATATTTCCAATTATTATGTTCACACGATATGTTGTTTTGTTTCTAATCATTGCCAACATAAAGTTTATGGAAACTTAACGATTTTTTAAACAGTTTGAGGTTCCAAAAGATATGAAGAAATATATGTAGGATATCGCAATAATTGTATTGTTTTTGTGTGTTTTTTCGTATTTCCGGGTTGAGGAAAGCGTGCACAGTGTTATATCCGAGGGACGCCATTCATGCCCGCCTGTACAAAACAAACAATAGCTTTGGCAAAATAACGAATGGGGGTTTCCCAATCTCATATACAGTACGTATATGATTACCCTAATAGTACAATACCACTGTTTGTCTTTACACAACACACTACAATACAATACAGAGTCCTCACACAACTATAAATTGAAGGGGTGATATTTGTGGTACATCAATGCTAAACTAGCTTCAACATCAATGGTGATGTAATAGCTAATTACAAACATAATGGGCTACAAGCGGAGACAAATAAATGTTGGCCTTGTCTTAAGCTTTTACAAACAACAATATTATTGCAAATTTTTTGTTTAGGGAGTGGTGATACATTATTTTAATACATTCAAAACCCCAACATTCTGAGTGTCAAAATAAATTGAAATAATCAATACGGTATATTGAGTTATATTGTATAATTAATTGTGTATTAATAACTGTATCCACATGTACATTTTCCTCTATAATTAAAATATAAATACAGTTCAGTTTGCTAAGAGGTAAGAGGCATTACAACCATTACAATTCGTTCAACACTATTTCTCTATGGACCGATTTTAAGAACACATTAATGGATCTATTTATATGAGTTATATGAGTTTGTATGGTTATAGGGGACCAGCATATCTATAAGTTTAAGTAATCCATTCCCACCAGCATTCAAAGAAGGATTTGTCGCCAAAAATGGCTTTATTTTTAATAATATTGGTCTCAACTATTGTGGATAAACACTCACGGGTCTGAAGAAACAAACCCTGGTTATTTTGAACCCATTGAAAACCTATTTTTTTGGCTATTTTTCCACTAAATGGATGATTTTTTGACTATTTTTTTCCAAAAATAGTATAAAAACAGCCAGTTTTTGACTTTTTTTGCAAAAAAATAATATAAAATTAGCCTATTTTTTACTATTTTTCCAAAAATAGTAAACAAAATATGCTATTTTTTTACTATTTAAAAAAAATAGCAAAAAATAGGCTATTTTTTCACTATTTTTCAAACTTTAAAATCACATCAACAATATTTTGGCTATTTTTTTCACTCTGAATAAAACATCAACTATTTTTTGGCTATTTTTGGCACTTTGCCTAGAACAATCAACTATTTATTTCTTATTTTCCCCTTTGTAATTAAAAAAACCGTACACACACACACACACACAAACAGACATACAAAAACATGCACATACGCACACAAACAAACAAACATACGCACTATACACACATACAAGCACACACACGTACACACAGTCACACACAAACATACAAACAAACATACGCACACATATACATGCACACAGACACACACACAGGCACACATACATACATGCATGCACACATGCATATACATACGTACAGACACACACACACACACTTGCGTACACGTCGTACGGACACAGGTACAGACCACAGCATACATACATACATACATACATACATACAAGTATGCATGCACACATACTCAAACGTGCACGCACAGTATGCGTGCTCTCTCTCACACACACACACACACACACACGCACGCACACACACACACACACACACACACACACACACACACACAACACACACACACACAACCACACACACACACACCACACCCACACACACACACACACACACATACTTACGACCGGTCATTGCACACACACAGACAGCTGCAACATTTGTACATCACAATATACAGTCCAAACCTGTGTATAGTGGTCACCCATCATGCCCAGGGAGACAAGAAAAGTGGCCACTGTAGACAGGTGACCTCTATAGACAGGTTCCACTACACTGTTTTTCCTCTGCTGGCCGGGAAATAATTTGGTGGCCACTATAGGCAGGTTTGACTGTAGTTCAATGTGTACAAATTGAAATACAGAAAGAAAAAAAAGCATGGCCATCTCTCATTGGTTAGTTTCTGTTATGTGATATCCCATCATGCAATATTCACAGCCATTTTGTTTTGAGGGAAGCATGCAGCATGCTTGTTACTCCTTATATTTGGTGATAATTTTGCAGTTTTAGGTGAGGAAAATGGTGCTTTTTAATAATATTCATTGAATGCATGCATCACTAACTATTGTTCATTACTAATTTACTAAAATTGATTTCCCTAACCAACACTAACTATCAAATTACCAGGGTTGCTACTATTTTGATATCAAACCATGCTGGCTGGCATTGCAGTCCAATCTATTCAAATTTGTGTGTGGCTCACATACTTTTTGATGGGATGTAAAATACACTCTTCAGCTTATATTATGCATGTGCACTGAATGATTAAGGGATATTATTTTGATTTCCTTTCCAATTATCACTGGCTTATTTGTTGAAACCTAGCTCTATTCAGAAAAACAATTATACTCGTCAAAGTTTGATTAAATCAATTTTACTATTTGTTGGCTATTTGGGGCTTCGATTACTGTTATTCGAGTCAAACAGCTTAATTAAAAATGCAAACATGCATGATCTATGTTTTCCTCATTCAAATAGCTTAAATAATTCATGACACAATCGTAGAAAAGTGTAATTAGTGTGTTACTTTGAATAAAGTTTAAAAGACAATTTCAAAATATAGTTTCAAGGAAAAATAGGCAAAAAATCGTTTTTCAAGATTTGTCTGAAAAAATAGCCATAAATCTATTTTTTGGTTTTTTCTCCTTGAAAAATAGTTTAAAAATAGCCAACAAATAGCCTACAAATCTATTTCCCTATTTTCTTCAGAAAAATTGCCAAAAAATACATTTGATTTATATTGATTTCGCGTTCTAAATATCGATAGTAAAAATATTTTTTTGGCTATTTTTCGTACTATTTTTTTACTTTTTTTAAAATTATTTTTATACTATTTTTTCAAATAAAAATAGCAAAAAAATAGACTTTCGAGGACTATTTTTTGGCTATTTTTGGGCTATTTTTTGGCTATTTATTTTCAAGCAGGGAACTCATTCGATTGTCATAGGACCCTACCTCCACTGCGTTCCTTTGCAATTAATGACACTCTTCTTCTGCAAGTCCATAAACATAAACATTTGTATGAAGATTAGTTTTCACATGATGGTAAGCAACAATTCTAAATTTTTTGTTTGCTTACTTTTTGGTGCAATAAACTATACTGAAAGTATTCCCTTATATAATACAATCATATGAAAACAACTTCAGCCCCAATGATTATCTTATATAATATTTGCATTGATTTCAAAGTATTTACCTCCTGAAGTGATAGCAGGTCTGTCAGAAACTGTTGGGGTCCGGCAAATGAAGTTATTTCCATCCACCATGTAGTGCTGCATTGGCTGTCCATCGGAAACGGCAAAAAAACTGCTGACCGCCATCTGGGGTAGGTAGGTTTGCCACACTGAATGCAATCTGAACAATGGAGTGTAAGACAAACAAAAAACAACAAAGCAATAACGTTGTTTCCATTGTTCTGTTTTCTATGCCTCCTTTATCCACATGGTTGTGTATAAGTTCATGTGTATTTTAGTCTTCATGTCTAGGTTCGACTAGAATCGACAGGCGAGACTCTCCATTTCCACCCAACAATTTAGAAACGGGAATACACAAGGGAAATCAATCTTTATCGGCAGATAACAAAAAGTATCATAGAATTTCACATCCACACACAATTGTACGTAACTTTCGTTCTAGACCAAAATTATTGTGCACCCTGTGTAGATATATTTGCAACACTGACTTTAACCAAGGAGGTACTAGTACCTCCTTGCTTTAACTAAACTATACAGTGTGAGTAAAACAACGGGTATCGGACTTCATCTAGAAATCTACATCCATGCTCCATTTCACATAATGTCTGCTCAGGACAAAAATATTGCACATAGGTAAGAAGGCTTGCCACAATGAATCTTTTTCAACAATGCAGCATAAGATTTGTCATATAATGTACCATTGCAATCGCATACCCATGATCAATTAGGTAGTGATCAATGTATGCATTCATGCAGAATACACTGCATTAGAAGCTTTGCAGGCATACACTTGCACTTTACGATTTAATCTTGTATACAACCCACCGTATAGTTTTGGTAAGGTCCTGTAAGCAACGGATTTTGATTGACTTACATCTTGTGTCGAACTGCCTATATACTGAGAGGATGGGTTCACATTCTGGATAGCGATGCACTCATCACGGTAAGTCAACCACTTCAGAGGGTCAATATCAGCACCACCACACTCGCCTTTTCTTGTGCAACTGTTTGTAGAGACAGAATTATAAGTCATGTTACGTAGTAGCCTAGTTAGGCTTCTACATTTGACAGGAAATATATTGCAATCTGCATGTGCAAAATAATCACGTCATCAGTCATCACCACATCGAACCTTGATGTGACAAAGACAAATTAATAAGAATGTATATATAGCCACACACGTACGTAAGTATGAAAATTGTCACTTGTCAGCAAATAATCTGCATCAACAATACACATCCTACATTTACCACGTTTTCTTTGAGATTCCAAGCCGTTTTTTAGACCAATAAATAAGTTTCTCAGTGAGAGATAACTTACAATTCATTATCATAAATTGAATATTGAAACCGACTTACGAAGTTTGTAAGGTGCACCAGCCACAGAAGGGATCACCGTCACGTGTTGTAGGTCCAATGCACGAGTCACATGTCTCAACTGGCACAGTGATGATGTCGAGTTTCATCAGCTATTTATACATAAAGAAATGTAATATATTAACGACACTTTGGACTCATTGGACACCTCGTATATAGGTTTAATTCGCGCATCGTTTCATTCAGGGGCCGCGGAAAGGTTTTACAAGTGGGGCGCTGACCACATTTGAATTGTTATAATAATTTTTTATTTTATGCTTATGTATTTCTTTGTTTTAAGCCAAAAAAGTGGGAGGCTGCAGCCCCGCCCCCCCCCCCCCCCCCCCCACCCCCAGCTCATATGTATACTTATAACTATGATTTATTTCGATTATTATTTAGTTCTGCGGAAATATCCTGTACACAAAAACGATAAAGACTTCCGTTTGACTGGCCGTATGATGTATGAACCGTTAAAGGGATAGTTGAGTATTGGTCAAACTTAACTTTAGTAACCAAAACCTGCACCATTACGGTAGAAACTAATAGTTATAACTCTACCATGCTCGAAAAGTATATACAATTACAAACGAAAAAGTAAAACCCCTGTTATTATTCAAAAAGAGCCGTTACAACTCAAGTGTCAAATTAACTCTAGAGAACGCTAGCGCGAAGCGATATATAGCGTTCTAGGTCCTCCTTATACGGGACTAAAAATGAATATTGTTTGTGCACGCTAACTGTGCTTAAAATCATACATAATTATGATCCACCGATTCATTCTCCAATATGTGATTCAACTATCGGGTGGATTAAAATTATAATTTTTCCCTCCATTCCGCTAAAAATCAGTGATTTATGCGCCTCCTCGAATTCTCTCCGTGTGTTAGTGCGACTCTGAACAGATTTTGAACGAAAGATGATCGCGATGGCCGCCGATGCGAACGGCGAACGGCGCTTGCAACATATTGTATGCGCGGTAATAGTTACTGCGCATATTCACACGGAGAGAAGTCGAGGAGGCGCATAAATAACTGATTTTTAGCGGAATGGAGGGAAAATCATAATTTTAATCCACCCGATAGTTGGATCACATATTGGAGAGTGAATCGGTATCATATGTATAGTTTTAAGCACAATTAGCGTGCACAAACAATATTCATTTTCAGTCCCATATTATGAGGACCTATAGAACGCTAGCGCTTCGCGCAAGCGGCTCTAGAGTAAGAGTCAAAAGTGATAGCCGGACGTCAATCTCTTTTATATAATATTTTGAAAGCTTATTTCACAACAATTAGAGCATTTGAATGAGAATTATTATTATTATTATTTTTTTTTTGTTGTTGGGGGTGGGGGGGGGGGGGACCTTCGGAAAATACCAATACTCAAGCCTCCCTTTAATAATTGATGCGTGCATAGTACATTTATAATATCTATACACTCATGCAGTGATTCTTGCTAACCGTTTTGAAAATGTATGGCCACTTGCAACTTGCTTTCATACAGATATCAGTTTATTGCTGCTCACCTCAGAAACACTCAAGATGTAAAGCTCCTCTTTCTCCTCATCCAGATGGATGTCACTCAGGACATTGGTCGTAGCGAGTCGACAGTTTCATACACTCTGGCACTAGTAGCATTCTCTATGTGCACCTGATTGAAAAGGTAAAAAAATACCGGAGTGACAGATAAACACAATTGGAGTACATGGATGTATTTGGAAAATGGTTATTAGAAAGTGACAGATAAGATGCGATTCTTGCAATCATGCTTCAAACAACACATCGTCAACATGGGCATGATGGAACCGACGTGAATGTCAATTAAACTTGTCAGTAAGCAGTTCAAACAAGATCACACATTAAAGCAAAATCATAAATAACTTTATTTCAAGTGTTCGTTAGTCACGAGTGTTCTTAGGCATTGGATGATGCAGACAAGCGGTCTTCCCACCTCTCTGGATCATTAATGTATTTCATATGTATGCTAACATTTCGTTCAACTCCTTTGCAATGGTCCATTCGGGCCAATGCATAATTCAATTAGGTCCCGTTTCAGAAAAGATTGCAAAAAATGGATTGTAATGTTTCAATTAGTTGAATGTCAGAATATGCATATTTTAGCCAATCATCTTTTCGCAATCAATCACGTGTTCTGACCTGCAATGATTCGCGAATTTTACAACCAATTGCAGCATTTTCAGCTACGAGGCATACGATATGTATCGGATGGTTTTAACTGCGACTAACCTTATACAATAATCCATCAGTTGACGCAACGAAGGTAACCGTTTCATTGTCTAGTGTCATTGTCACGATGGCTGAAGCAGGTCCCTCGATGAGATCAACTGATGTGTAACCGGTCAGTGGTTCTGAAGCCTCTGCATAACTGAAAAGGGTTGCACCCATATAAGATGCCGTACACTGAACACCATCGCTAGCAGCAAGGGCTCTAGATACCGGCCACTGGTGAAACAAAACCGGGAAAAAATAATACATGTTTATTTAGCCATTGGTTATCTTTAAACCTGTTTCTCACATTGCTATTATGATGCCTTACAATATACACGATTCATGGAATAAAGTTCGACATCCGACTCGTGTATTCGTATATTGGGCGTTCGATACTGTCAAGTGATAGGCATTCGCGGATTGTTGGATGGAAAGTTTATCGTGTTCTGCTCCCAGATGACTTATCCCCTTCTGTAACGATCACTACTTGCTGTGTGATCTACGGATAGAGAAAATGAGCTATTCGCCGCATAAGGTCCAAAATATCATCGGAATAAATGTAAACAATAATGTTAACTTCATGATAACACAATGTATATACATGTCAATGTGTTTGTTGCACACTTGATTTTATTTCACTATTTGTGGAATACTGATTCGGATATGAAATAAAAATGTGTTTTAATTAGATTAAATGAGAGATTAACTTACAGATCTAGGGCAATCTGCTTCGTAGAAGTAAGGTATCACTGCTGCTGGTGGGGCATCTTGATCCTGAGAAGAACATCCATATGCAGCGTCCACAAACTTGCTCTGAATACTATCCAGGGTGTAGAAGCACAAAGCAGATTCAGTTCCATCTGAGAACACGGCATACAGTAAATCATCCAGGGCATCAATTCCGAGTGACATGGCCAAACGGGGTCCCGCAGGGCCGATGTATGCAGACTGTAGTAGACCGAGATGGCATGAGAGTATGATTTCCATGTATTGATTAAGTGTCTGCCCTCTGTCAACATTAGATGACAGACAAAGGCGCCCTAGTTTAGACCTTGGCGTAGAGTCTAATGAATCATGAACAACAAAGAACAAATATTCCTGCCACGTTACTATTTGAACAAAATTCACAGCTTTTGAAGCGTAACTTGTGCTTTCTTCAGTCAGGAATGTAAAGTAGTGATCAGAAGTGATCCGACTTGATATCGGATACAATGCCGAACTATATGCTGTAACAGAGGCCCCGACATAAAGATAGAGGTCGCCATCCGATGCCCTACCAACTTGACCAACATACCTCCTATCACTACCTATTTCCGTCACTTCAATCGTATCACCTGATGTGCCAGCATAAAGCGACAAATCTGACATATCCACATACCCGCAAACCCCATCAACCCCCTTACAATAAATGATACGTCCAAGGGGAGCGGGTGCTTCAACGAGAATCTTGTTCGAATTTTCACAGGGGCTATCACAGTCATTTGGATCCGTACTGGCGTTCCTGATGTGATTGAGGTCGGTGTCGAGCTCGATGATGGTGGACATCGCCCCGACCCAGACACGGTCCGTGCCGCTGACGTTGCTGAGGAGAAAGTGGTTCAACTCCTTGCCTGGATCGCCGTTGAACACTGCCTTCTCATATGTAGAACGCGTTCCTGTTCTCGTTGCCTCAACACCTCTGGTCAGGAGAACGGCTGAAACCAGGAAAACCCAAACTAGAGTCCTCATTGAAAGGGCATGCATGAATGCCATGCTGGCTCGGATTGCACAGGTTTGGTCACGGAGTCAGAGTTCCAAAATATCAACCAGAAGTTAGACCTAGTTTGTCTATTAGTTATTATTGTTTTTCGCAGTTGTTTAAATAGACATTGCCAAGTGTCACATGTATTACTACAACTTCCCCCAAGTAAGCTGAAATCGCTACACCACATATATTGCGAAGTCGCTAAAGCTACTACGTACAAGACTCAAACAGAGTTTGAAGATGAATATAATGTATGATAATGCAAATAGACTCATACATGACGAAGAGGATATAGATCACACCAAAATACGTAATTCAGTGGGCTAGCTCCGGCAGTGGGGGATGGGGGGTCGGGGGGGGGGGGGGGGTCGTGTCGAGGCATGTGCCTCCTCCTATCATATTGAAAACAACTTCAGCCCAATGATTATCTTATATAATATTTGCATTGATTTCAAAGTATTTACCTCCTGAAGTGATAGCAGGTCTGTCAGAAACTGTTGGGGTCCGGCAAATGAAGTTATTTCCATCCACCATGTAGTGCTGCATTGGCTGTCCATCGAAACGGCAAAAAAACTGCTGACCGCCATCTGGGGTAGGTAGGTTTGCCACACTGAATGCAATCTGAACAATGGAGTGTAAGACAAACAAAAAACAACAAAGCAATAACGTTGTTTCCATTGTTCTGTTTCTATGCCTCCTTTATCCACATGGTTGTGTATAAGTTCATGTGTATTTTAGTCTTCATGTCTAGGTTCGACTAGAATCGACAGGCGAGACTCTCCATTTCCACCCAACAATTTAGAAACGGGAATACACAAGGGAAATCAATCTTTATCGGCAGATAACAAAAAGTATCATAGAATTTCACATCCACACACAATTGTACGTAACTTTCGTTCTAGACCAAAATTATTGTGCACCCTGTGTAGATATATTTGCAACACTGACTTTAACCAAGGAGGTACTAGTACCTCCTTGCTTTAACTAAACTATACAGTGTGAGTAAAACAACGGGTATCGGACTTCATCTAGAAATCTACATCCATGCTCCATTTCACATAATGTCTGCTCAGGACAAAAATATTGCACATAGGTAAGAAGGCTTGCCACAATGAATCTTTTTCAACAATGCAGCATAAGATTTGTCATATAATGTACCATTGCAATCGCATACCCATGATCAATTAGGTAGTGATCAATGTATGCATTCATGCAGAATACACTGCATTAGAAGCTTGCAGGCATACACTTGCACTTTACGATTTAATCTTGTATACAACCCACCGTATAGTTTTGGTAAGGTCCTGTAAGCAACGGATTTTGATTGACTTACATCTTGTGTCGAACTGCCTATATACTGAGAGGATGGGTTCACATTCTGGATAGCGATGCACTCATCACGGTAAGTCAACCACTTCAGAGGGTCAATATCAGCACCACCACACTCGCCTTTTCTTGTGCAACTGTTTGTAGAGACAGAATTATAAGTCATGTTACGTAGTAGCCTAGTTAGGCTTCTACATTTGACAGGAAATATATTGCAATCTGCATGTGCAAAATAATCACGTCATCAGTCATCACCACATCGAACCTTGATGTGACAAAGACAAATTAATAAGAATGTATATATAGCCACACACGTACGTAAGTATGAAAATTGTCACTTGTCAGCAAATAATCTGCATCACAATACACATCCTACATTTACCACGTTTTCTTTGAGATTCCAAGCCGTTTTTTAGACCAATAAATAAGTTTCTCAGTGAGAGATAACTTACAATTCATTATCATAAATTGAATA
>JBAMJV010002123.1:0-92454 GCA_037951105.1 Echinarachnius parma
ATCAATCAATCAATCAATCAATCAATCAATCAATCAATCAATCAATCAATCAATCAATCAAGCTATCAATCAGTCGATAAATATCTTATAATCGCAACCCCCCCCCCCCCCCCCTACTCCTCTCCCTCCATCGCAGAAATCGACGCCTCTGGAAATCTGAAAATATCCATCATCAAAATGAGCAAATCATAAGTTTTTTGATAATAATTATGTAATTAAGAGCCAATCAATGAGAACTCCTTGTTTATATAGATTCAATGAGCCCCACTCCATCTATCAATCAATGAATACATAAATCATTCAATCAATCAATCAATCAATCAATCGATCGATCGATCGATCGATCGATCGACTCGACATCGATCGATCGATCGAATCGATCGATCAATCAATTCAATCAATCAATCCAATCATCAATCAATCAATCAATCAATCAATCAATCAATCAATCAATCAATCAATCAATCAATCAATCAGTCAGTCAGTCAGTCAGTCAGTCAGTCAGTCAGTCAGTCAGTCAGTCAGTCAGTCAGTCAGTCGATAAATATCTTACATAATTTATACCCTTCAAAAATTGTAATGATTATGTTTAGGCCTATATGCATTAAATGATTATTCCCCTTAGCTGATACATTATTTGTCAATTAATTCAAATCGGGGTACATACGCAGTGCTTTTAGGAATGGAGGCCAGTCAGAAGTCAACTGTTGCAAACTGGGCCGAGAGTATTCGGTAAATGATGGTCGCTTGTTCATAATTATGCTAACCGCTCGTTATTCGAAGGTTCGGTTATTCCGATGGTTCGTTTCTCCGAAAATTGAAATCGGGCTCTGATATTCAGGAAGATTCGTTAATCCGAAAATGAAATGGGTTTCGTTATTCCCGAAATTAAAATGAGGTCCGTTTAACATGTTTAACGGAAAATTAAATAAGGGTTCGTTTATCCGAAAATGAAATGAGGTTCGCTAATAATTATGTAAGGTTCACAAACCCCATATCATGTTCTGATTAACGAACCTTATAATGATTGCATTTTCGGGACTAACGATCCTCATTTCATTTCCGGATGAACAAACCTTCGGAATATCGAAACGCAACAACGAACCTTCGAATATCGAACCTTCGGAATAACAAACCTTCGGGTTAACAAACCCTCACGAAATTCGTGTGTTCAGAATAACGAACCGTAACGAACCGCATCCGTTCATATGATTTAAACCTATCAAGTGTGGTATAATTTTAAAGCGCAATTACCTGTCTGTTCAATATAATCATACATATAACGATTTTGTTAGCAGGAATAATAGGTACAGATGAATATGGGGGAGGTTCGACACAATGTTGTAAAATACATTGTGTAAAAGTGAAGGGCGTTGCATCCAAAATCGACTATTGGAGATGGGGATGTTTTTCTGCCTTGCATAATTATCAGTAAATTTAGCATCATGTGAAAACATGTCTATTTTACTATGCTATCGGGGTGTTTGACCGCATTAATGCTATGAATTTAATACCGGACGTGGTTTCTTGTTTCAAGATGCCGATGAGATATTATTTTAATATTCATTAAATAGATATTATTTAATAGTCATTACTCTATCATCATTACATTTAGCATCGTTGGAAAGCTCGTTAATTTATCTTGAATATGATGTTTCATTTGTAATGATTATGATGCATGTGTGTCATGGGGGGCGGGTCGATCTGTCATTGATACCCATTCATCAGGGGGGGATGATCTATTCATTCATCCCCCTGATGAATAGGTTATTACGTAAGTATCGACGCCCATGATGTGTGTGGACCATTGAAGAAAACTTCCGCAAGGTAGCTTATTAGCGCCCTCTTTGACCGTGTAGGTATATAATGCCCTGTTCCACCCATACCAAACGGCAAAACGGTGGACTTTGCAACAATTTAATTTGAGCACCTCAATCGCATTACCCATGGGCGTCGATCATGGGGGGGGGGGGGGGGGGGGGGGGGGGGAAATATATCTCCCCCAATATTTTAGGTGTGTGGGGGGGGGGGGCATGGGCGGATCTAGCTTTTTGCTAAGGGGGGGTTTAACCCAATGACGATTCCATGAGCCCGTGATTTTTTTTTTTGTTTTTTTGAACCCCCGTAAGTGATTTTTTTTTCACTTTTGTTTCACTTTTCACTGATACATTTCACTTGGCAGCCCCAAGGGCGGGGGGGGGGGGGGGGGGGGTAAACCCCCCTAAACCCACAAGCCCCGTAGATCCGCCACTGGGGGGAAGGGGGGGGGGGGGGTGCTGCCTGATTATCATCCCCTAATATTTGGGGTTCAGAAATATAAAATAAAGGGACGATTACCCCCTCTCATTCATTACGTTAAAAGTTGATAATAGTGCTAAACTGCCCAAATCCCAAAATCTTCGGGGGGCTGCGCCCCCTGGAACCCCTATTAAGGCCATCTGCCAGAGTCCCTGGTATACACACCTAATCAGGATTTCCCCGCTATACCCACTAACATGAGCTAACTTTCAAACATACTGATACGTAACGGTTTTACGTATTTACATAATTATGAACAACATCTTTAGTTCTTGATATTCAAATCCTAAAGCTTCCTGGAACCACCTATTGATCATATAATGTGAGGGCAGTATCTCCTTGACTGATTTAGTTCAGGGTTCCAGCAGTTGGTGCTTGCAATGTTGCACTTCATGATCTGAACGATTTTATAAACAGCTCAAATGCCCGTTGACTTTAATTTAGGAATGTCATATTGGTCTTAAAACTCGGTTTGTCCTCCACCCCCCCCCCCCCCCCCTGGACACACATACTAGGTTGGTCGCTTAATTTTGCTCTCTCGCAGATGATGGTCGAAATGACGTTTCACCCCCCCCCGCCCCCCCCCCCCCCCCCACGCCCTTGGCATCACCTTTACGAATGGGGCATCATCCATGGGAACAACTAAAACACGCATTCACATGATGTTGGATTTCATAATGATTACTAGTATGTAGTGTGGACAGTGGTGTGGCGTTGCAAGATTGGTAGAGCGCGTGCTCTCCGATAGCATGAGATCCCGAGTCGAACCCTACCCACTGCGTGTATCCCTTCAGCACAGACTATTGCTGCTCTCTAACCAGGGCCCCGTTGCAGAAAGAGATCAATCGATTGCAAGTTGAAATTTAGCGTAGTCAGATCACGTGTTCTAGATGCACACATCTGATTGGTTGAAACGCGTATATCTTCTGACTTACGATCAATCGTAACTTACAAATCGATTGTATCTCTTTCTGCAACGGGGGCCCAGGAGTGGGACGTGTAGGGCAATATTGTACTTGTATACACATCAAGTGCGCCATATGGCTGCCATAAGCATTGACTCCCAAGGGAGCAGAACTTGCACGTCATGTGCGGATTGATTTTGAGTGTGTGTTCGAGTAAGGCGATTATCAATCATATAATGAGGCGCTATATAAATCGCAAACATAATTATTATTTATTAAAGTTAAGTGCTTATAAATATATATCTCCACACAAAAAAAATCGTTTTGGGATGCGAACGCCTTCAATCTCACACGAGCATTTTTGTAACATGTTCATGTGTTGCTGCCCATTCCTCCTAAATATTAACCTTTATCATAATCATTACACGTGAGGTGTCATTGGAAAGATACTTGAACAGGCTTTATTTTGATACAGTATTCAATAGTTCATCTTCATTGGTAAAAGATATTCATGGTCGAAAGAATTTTAACTTTTGGGAAACCCGTTAAATGAAAATGAGACCTTGATGAGACTTGAAGAGACTGATGAGTTTGTTGGCATAATTTTGCAAAATTTACCCTTCTGATCTTTTCCCGCATAATGCTTACAAATTTTGTATCATAAAAAAAAGATTAAGCACCCTTTCAGGCGATACCAAAATATAACCAAACTTTATTTCATTAGAAAAGAGATATCAAAATTGACTTCCTAAAGGGGTTTTATAATACGTTCTATATCGGACCTTCATTTCTCCACAGGTTTTCTCTTATCCATTTTCCTGACTTCGTATGAGTAGACTATACAATTACCACCTCCCTGATCTTACTTTTACACTGTCTTTCTACCAGATATTTTTAGTGCAGTGCAGTATAAACGTAGGCAAATACAACTTTTCTTTATACGAACGTGCAAATATTGCCTAAAATAATACGGCCGTGCATACAGAAAACGGGGGAAGCCTGGGGGAAGCCATGGCTATTAAAATAATATGCCATGTGTTTAGAGAGACCGTTGGCTCGTCGACAGCTTGCATGCACGGTGAAATCTGGCAGTATTACATTTGTGTCCCTCCGGCCGAGAAACTGCACGCCTGCGAAACAAAACCCCTGATCAGGGTTTTAGCACGCACGGGCAGAGTGAAAACCCCTGATCAGGGGTTTTGGCACGCACAGGCAGAGTGAAAACCCCTGATCAGGGGTTTTGGCGGCAGAGTAAAAAACCCTGATCAGGGGTTTTGCACGCACGGGCAGAGTAAAAACCCCTGATCAGGGGTTTTGGCTCGCACAGGCGAGTGAAAACCCTGATCAGGGGGTTTTGGCAGGCAAGAGTAAAAACCCCGTGATCAGGGGGTTTTGGCTCGCAAGGCAGAGTGAAAACCCCTGATCAGGGGTTTATGGCACGCACGGGCAGAGTAAAAACCCCTGATCAGGGGTTTTGGCAGGCAGAGTAAAAACCCTGATCAGGGGTTTTGGCTCGCACAGGCGGAGTGGAAAACCCCTGATCAGGGGTTTTTTGGCAGGCAGAGTAAAAACCCCCTGATCAGGGGTTTCGGCTCGCATAGGCAGAGTAAAAACCCCTGATCAGGGGGGTTTTGGCTCGCACGGGCAGAGTAAAAAACCCCTGATCAGGGTGTTTTGGGCAGGCAGAGTAAAAACCCCTGATCAGGGGTTTTGGCAGGCAGAGGTAAAAAACCCCTGATCAGGGGTTTTGGCAGCAGAGTAAAAACCCTGATCAGGGGTTTTGGCACGCACGGGCAGAGTAAAAACCTGATCAGGGGTTTTGGCAGGCAGAGTAAAAACCCCTGATCAGGGGTTTTGGCTCGCACTGGCGGAGTGAAAACCCCTGATCAGGGGTTTTTGGCAGGCAGAGGTAAAAACCCCTGATCAGGGGTTTTGGGCTCGCATAGGCGAGAGTAAAAACCCCTGATCAGGGGTTTTGGCTCGCACGGGCAGAGTAAAAAACCCCTGATCAGGGGTTTTGGCAGGCAGAGTAAAAACCCCTGATCAGGGGTTTCTGCTCGCACGGGCAGAGTAAAAACCCCTGATCAAGATACACACGGGCATAGTGAAAACTGATCAGACGGACACACTTTCAAACAGTACTCAAGTATCAATAACTAACAGAAAAACAAATAATTGAATGATGATGACACCAGGTTATAGGGTTATTTTACTTTCATTACACAGTTGGTATTTTTGTATTTCTATGTTTAACTTATATGAGAAAAATAATATATTATATAAAATAACAACTGAAATAATAACAAAAGTTACTACTAAGATAATTAAATAATTTAATAAATACCCACCCCACCCCCAATAAAGCGGTAATGATAATTATATCAATACACATAATTAAAATATCAAACGAAACCAATACATATCTTTTTTATAACTCTTTAGAGCCAAAATAATATATAAACATAATTATAACAACTTATAATATATACGAAACAATAGTTACTATACTAAATAATAATAATAATTATACATTTATATCGCGCGCACATACTAAGATAATAACACAATGAAATATATACATACTACATTACAACAAAGATATCAATACATATATCATAAATATCAGTCATAATAATACTCATGGACATGAACTTTTTGTAGGTACATTTATATTTGAATATGAATAAGAAAAAAAATAATGGAAAAAACGAATAATAAGAAGACTATTTGTAATCGATCTGATCACATGTTATGATCGTTCCATGAGTCGATCACAAACCGGCTATCGCGCGTTACTCGTCCGACCCCTTCTCCGTCGCGTCGGATGTCGACGCCGATATCGTGAGTTACGCGTCTTCGATTGCTTTGAAATTTTCGTCACTTGTCAATAATAATAAACTGATCAAATGTGTGTGAATTTCATAAGAAACGGTTTCGTATTTTTGAAATGCTGAGGGGTGTGCATTTGTAATACCTTTACCTTAGGCCCACCACTGCTATACTGTATACCTTATGTAGCCCAATTATACCTCTAAATCAGACCTATAGCCACCTAAATCTGACCTATAGCCAACTGAAATCTGACCTATAGCCATTAATCTGACCTATAGCCATTAATCTGACCTATAGGCCACCAAATTAAATCTGACCTATAGCCATTAATCTGACCTATAGCCACCAAATTAGGGTTAGGGTTAGGGTTAGGGTTAGGGTTTAGTCACACATACACTCATCGCCATTCACTTACGTGTTCGAACGTGCTGTTGACATGCACCACATCTTACACAAAATCATGCTACTTCAGTAAGCAGCATCATCACCATTATCGATCACAATCAGGCGCTAATATATTTGTTTTATGCATTAACTCACCATTTCACTCCAGATGGAACTTTCAAAATGAAAATTCTTGTCCAAAATGTGTAAATTTACCTCATTTAGCGTTAACGTCGACGTGAATACCCGTTTCTAGCATGCTGACTGTGTTGTAATGGCGACTCGGTTTTTTCTGGTTCGTGTCCGAGTGCGCTCGCTACGCTGCAATTACGTACATGCGACACAATGCATTGCATAGCGATGTTTAGTTACGTGACGCTGCTACTGTGCACTCTCTTCGAGTGTCGACCATTCGAGATCGGATGTTGATCTTCCATCAAGACGTTGACTATTAACGCCGTAATTATATGAACCAATGTCATCACGCTCTGCTACCAACATACATTCATGTGACTAAATGATTACGCCTTGTAAAAGACTAGTTGAACGAACTTTCATGTTTTCATGTTATGCCATAGCCAGCCATAGCTGGCGCGTGTACAGTCGGCCTTTTCCTGCCAATTCCCGAAGGAAGACGGACGCACCAAAATTTTGCCGCTGAAAATGCAGATTTGGTGAGCATAGCAGAACGTATTTTGATTAAAATTTGTATAATAAAAAATGATCAAATGTTGCACTATGCAACTATATATAGCTGGAGCGCAAAAGAAGTGAGAAAGAGAAGGTATGTGAGAGAGAAAAATCGGAAAGGTAGCTTCGACCACGATAAGCACTAGTGTAAGGTAAATGGTTACTGTATGTATATACAGAACCATCTTACAGTGTAGATGTGGGTTTAGTTAGGGTTATGGTTAGGTTATATGTATACAGTATAGCAGTGGTGGGGCCTAATACACGATTATGCCCATGTAGTCTTGAGTGAGACCAAAAGTTAGGTTAGAAAATATCACTAGTGATAATGCATGACATGGATTCATGGATTGAATGTTTTTAATGTTGTTGCATATTGTTTTTCTTTACTACTTTAGCTTTAATTAAGAATAAGACTTCATTGAGGATATTAATGCCTTGCAATTGCCCTTGATTGATCTGATGATGTTAGATTGTTGCATGACAATGATAATTGATGTGATCATGGTGATGATGATGATGACGGTGTGATGTCAATGATGATGCGATGATAACGAGTACGAATAATCAAAATATGACAAAGTGATGTCAATGATGATGATGACGACAACAACAAATATGACGATGCGATGTCAATGATGATGATGATGACAACGAATATGGCGACGCGATGTCGATGATGATGTTCAATGAATATGACTTATGAGGATGCGAAGATTGATCAATCAATGATGTAAATGTTTTGATGTTGCATGTGATCGGGTTTGACTTTGATGATTATCATCATAAAATAAATAATTTCTCGTCTTGAAATGATGCATGATTTTTCATAATTTTCATGTTGACAGTTGATGATGTTTGATGAAAATAAGGCTGTCGATTTCGGGTATATTTACTACCCGGGACTCGCGATAATTTTTCGGGCGAGTCCCGGGTACCCGAAATTTATAAATTTGTTGATTTCGCTATAGGCATGTCACGCCGCTGGGAAACATGTTCATTCAAGTGACAAAAATGCAGCGCATTTATGACAATAAATCATCTTATAAAATACAGCAAATTCGTAAATCAATTTTTTGCTTTTTTTCGGGATATCGAGTATCGATTTTTGCGCCCGGGACTCGACATTTTTCGCCGGGACCCGGGTACCCGGGACTCGTCAACAGCCTTAGATGAAAATAAGAAAATTACCCCACACAGAAATTGTCCCACAGAATCCCAAATTGGAGTATAATAATAATAATATACTCGATTTATATAGCGCCTAATATGATTGATAATCATCTCTAAGCGCTTTACAATGAGTAACATATATATATTTCAAAAAGGTTGGACAATATTGTTCAATTTGCCATCTTTAAAAAATAAATAAGTCTGTATGTAACCATACAAATACATATGTAGTCGAGGCCCTATACTTGGAAGCTGGAAAGCAGACGGCACACAAATTGTGATGTTTTAATTTTGTTCAAGTGATAATATTGTCAATGAATGTTCTGTCTTATTTTGCTATCTTGTAGTCGTCTGTATGTGAACGCATCGTGGAGGCCCTAGGACAGCAGAAGCTGGAGACCAGACAGCGCAAAGTATCGGTCATCACGATGGACAGCTTCTACAAAGTGAATGGGGACACAAATCAGGGGTCATACAACTTTGACCACCCACGTAAGTCACGTCTATGTTGTACTCTTGTGTGTGTTTGTAAAATATGGAATTGTCCATGTACATAACGAGCACAGATACAGCAAAGTAGTACTGCTTTCGTCTTGGTACCATTTGTAAACATACCGTATTTGTCGGTGTATTAACCGCACCTTTTTTCTCAAAAAAAAGCTCCAAAAAGGGGGGAGCGGTTAATACACGGAGATAGGAAAATTGTACACGCAAATTGCCTAGCCAGCGCCGGGCCCTAATACGATGCGGTTAATACACGGAGATAAGATTCACAAGTGACCAAAGTCCACCTCAGCAAGGCATTCATACTCATACGATGCACGGAAAATACAAGCATATTCCCCCCAAAACAAGTCATGCAGTGTCTTTTATGTTTCTCTTTTACCTCTTCCTAAATATTGCTCGTTGTTGCTGCGAAAGCAGCTTTGAAGATTCACGATCATTGCTTCGATCTTAGTACGAATCCTAACATGCACCCGGCCGCGCGACTGGCACTTGGCCGAGCATGCAGCTGCAGGCGGGGATTCTCTTTCCCGACCCCGGCCGCCGATGCTCCAATACAGCCCGCCATATCACTCATATACTTTGCGTGCAGGTTATCGGGTCTATTTTGTTACGCGAGATCCATCCGCCGGGGATTTCCCCAATTCCCGGCGGATGGATCTCGCGTAACAAAATAGACCCATAACCTTCACGCAAAGTGTATGAGTGATATGGCGGGCTATCGGAGCATTTGTTTAGTACCGGGCGGACTGGATGTCAACGTTTGAGAATCGTTTCATCCATGTCGACGATCGACGACGATCGTATGCCGTATTACTCGCTATTATTACTTACTATTTCTGAAACAGTTTTCAAGAGTAGATTCAACATAATTTGAACTAGAAAGAAGGAATAACATTAAGGTACATTTTTTTAAAAATCTCCGTTCTGATTGTTTTATTGGTGAAATCTTCGTTTTGTTGTCTAACGTTTTATGTAGTCCCATGTGTAGTGATCCGTGTGGCAAATTCAACAGAAGTTATAGATTCTTCTGCTGTGAAGAAGGCCTGATAATTTTCTTTATTTACTTCGGAGACTTCAGTAAATAAAACAAAATTCATATGCAAAAATTCTCTGATAGATAAGCTATTTTTGGTACCTTTCCTAAGAAAATGCTGACCATCTAAAGACTAAAAATCAAGAATTATACTATCAAATTTTTTTTTTTTTCCATGGAAAAACGGCCAAAGTTGGGGGTGCGGTTAATACATCGGAGCGGTTAATACACCGACAAATACGGTAATGGCCCGAATTCTCAACTTGTGGCTCAACTTGAGTCTAGCCTAAAATGACAAAGACTAGCGGTAACACTTTGCACCAGCAGACTTATTGTCTCGTTGCTATGGTCCCCGGATATATTCTAATGGTTTTCTTTTATTATCCAGTCAATCTCTTGAGTTCTGATGATAGACATCAGGACAATGGGCCTTTTAAAATTCAGTCATAGTATAACAGGTCACCAGCAATACAATGTCCAGGACGCAATTTGGCTGATGACCGACTATACTATGACTGAATTTCAAAGGGCCCATTGTCAATGATGATGCCTATAATCAGAACTCCATGGATTGACTGGATAATGAAAGGAAACAATAAGAATATCTCTGGTGGCCAATAGCAACAATCAATAGGTCTGCAGGTGCAAAATGGTTTAACTGGTTACTGTTAGTCTTTGTCTTTTTAGACCAGGCTCAAGTTGAGCCACTGATGAGAATTTCGGCCAATGTGGTTTTCAATGGAAAATGAGGAGTGAGTGTATAATAACAAATCTTCATCTAAATAAATTAGAATATCGGGTATGAAAAATTCAAGAATATATGATTTGTAATGTTTCACTTTTTTTATTTGTTCCAGCCTGTAAGTTTCCTTTTGGAGCCACCAAAACCTGAAAATCAATGATTTTATTGACCCGAACAGGCCACTAGAAGTAGAAGTAGAACAGAGTAGGCAGCAAAAAAAAAATACACAGGGGCTTGGGGCGAATTCGCCCCTGAAATGCCAAAAAGAGCCCCTGGAGACCTAAATTTGCAGAGAGTTCAATGCAAAACAAATTTTATAGCACTTGTTGGCCCGGATTCACAAAGCAGGTTTGTAGAGGTTTGTACAAACCATGGTTTATGACTATCCATGGTCTACATCTATGGAGTGCTGCTCGTATATAAGTAAAACAATTAAATAATTTCTAAAGATATGACTGTTAGTGCTTGCTAACCAGCAAATTTCACCATGTGAGAAGACAAACATTTATTTGGTGCATTTTGTAAATGTGTACCATCAACATTGTTAACAAGTAAGGAGTTTACATTCTTTCTCCATCAGTTTACAAATGGCACTCCATAGATGTAGACCATGGATAAACCATGGTTTGTACAAACCTCCTACAAACCTCCTTTGTGAATCCGGGCCTATATCTTAATGCAGGCGAACTTGAAGAGTAGCCCCTGAAAAATAAATATTATTTTGTCCCCCTGGTGTTTAGCCCCTTGTTTTGGAAATAACCAAAATGCTACATCACAAGGACAGACTGCTGTCATGTCCAATGCAGGAATTTATTTGTTTTTATCTTGGAGGGCTACTTTTTCAATCTGATGGATTTCACAAAATATTTAACATAATACCAGGTATAAGGTACTGAATTTAGGGGGCTATTTTGAAAATTAGGGGGAAAAATCGCCCTCGGCAGTCAGCCCCCATATTTTTCCTACCCTGCTGTCAACAGTCTCAATATATAGTGTCTTTGTTCTTCAATATTTTCCCTTGAGGAAAATTTCTCATGCACTGACCTAGTAACTCCAGCTGTTGTTTTCTCATTGTTATTTGTTGTATGCAAGGCTTATTGAACCAATGCTAGAAATTAACTGTTTTGCCTTGTGGCCCAGCTGGGCAAGTGAAAACAAGATTTTTCCCAATTCTAGTGGCGCGAAACCTGGAACAAGTGGTCCCAAACAAAGAAAACAGCAACTTTTGCTATATTTGATTGAACATTTAGGCCAGTTAAATTTAGCACTAATGAAATCTGATAGCCCAAAGCTAATTTTTGCGGCCCCGGGCCAGCAGGCCTCTGCTAATTATGAGCACTGGTTAAACACTAACACATGTCCAGGGCCAATAACATTTTACTTTGGGCCAGCAAATATAGGTCAGTGTTGTGTATTTTCAAACTGACAATTTGAGTGAGAAAATCTTGTTAAAGGGCATCAAGCGTGGGGATGCTACACAGCGGGTCGCCATTTTGAACTGGGCCAGTTTGCGCGCACCGCATGACACTGAGCTAACGTGCATCACGCACCGTGCGCAACGTGTACTTAAGATGGCGCCGCGCATCTGATTTGACGAATCTGAAGTACCTTTAATACCAAGCATCATCAGAGTAGGAATTAGGCAATATACGGGGGCTGGGGGCGATTTTGCCCCCTAATTTTCAAAGTAGCCCCCTGAAATTGGTGGGTAGCCCCTAAAATTACCATCTTAGGGTATTATTTGAAAAATTTCTGGATATCCATCAGATTGGAAAAGTAGCCCCCTAAAATTAAAAAATAATTCCTGCACAGCAGCATCCATAATATACCGTAAAACTCCGTGTATAAGACGCACTTTTTTTCCGTCGGAAAATTTTCAAATTGGGGGGTGCGTCTTATACACAGGTACAGCCAAAAAAAAAAAAAATTTTTTTTTTTTTTAGAATTTTTTTTTTGGGACACCCGGTAGTCATGTTTAATGCATATTAAACTGGTCTAGGGCATGACAAGAGCTTGATATAAGAGGGAACATTTATCAAAATATACCTTTTTCCTACATAAATTATAGTGGTTAGCAAAACAAAATGCAAGTTTTTAAGCAGTAACACTGCTACTAATTGAATATTCAGATATTCATGAG
Source organism: Echinarachnius parma (assembly GCA_037951105.1). Classification (NCBI taxonomy): domain Eukaryota; kingdom Metazoa; phylum Echinodermata; class Echinoidea; order Clypeasteroida; family Echinarachniidae; genus Echinarachnius; species Echinarachnius parma. The sequence goes on from JBAMJV010002123.1 coordinate 12,705, forward strand.
TAGCAGCACTCATTTAATATTCAATTTTCTAAACAGTGGTTATACATTTTTCTCAACAAAAAAGTTATTAATGAATTTAGTATGTTGCATATTTAATGAGCATTGCTACCTCATATAGAAAGTTGGGGGTGCGTTTTATACACGAGTGCGTCTTATACACGGAGTTTTACGGTACATAGTTTATCCACAAAGAGAGGGGGGTGTTGAATTTAGTGGGCAGTTTACATTGTACAAATGATAATGAATTACATGTAGGGGGAGCCAGGAAATTGTTTAAATTGAGAGGAAATCAAATTTCATCTAGAATCTCGACTGTTGTCATCTAGCCTACTCTTTTTGTTTGCTTGTCTTGTACAAAGGAGATTTTTTGAGGCATTTTTCAGATCCATATTTAAAATAACTTTCAGCTGTTCCTCTATTCCCATCAGGGCTCTATGAAAACAAAATATTGATTGCAATACAGTACAATTCACTTGCCCAAAGATTTGAAGTATTAATGCCACCAAGCTTTTTTAAGTGACCCATTAACTTTTTGTTTAAATTCAAAAAATTTGATATTTGAGACTTTATTCATATACCAATGTAAGGTTCTTGAGAATGATGATATGTGAGGCTTAGTTATCATTTTGGTGAAGAAATTTAAAGTTGATGGACCACTTTATATTCTTAAGATTCTTGAGAATAATATGTGAGGCTTAAATTATCATTTTGGTGAAGAAATATAAAGTTGATGGACCAATTCAAATTCGTAAGATTCTTGAGAATGATGTATGCGAGGCTTAAATTATTACTTTGGGGAAGAAATATAAAGTTGATGGACCACTTTAAATTTGTACTTGCCCTTCCCAATGCAGGAATTAATTTTGAATTTTAGGGGGCCACTTTATAAATCTGATAGATATCCAGAAATTGTTCACATAATACCCTAGATGGTAATTTTAGGAGCCACTTACTGATTTCAGGGCTGTTTTGAAAATTGGGGGGCAAAATCGCCCTCTGCCCTCCGTATATTTCCTACCCTGCCCTTCCCTGATTTGCAAGGGCAAGTGAGTTCTTGCGTTGAATATTGTCGAAACTTGATTATGACTCTTCTGAATTTTTGTAGATCTGTTTGCAAGCCTCCACAATAAAAATCTTTCTTCACTGGCCCATTCGGGCAAGTAAAATCATACATTGTCAGATTTGACTTGCCTGAACAGAAAATTTACTTGCCCGCTTTACTTCATGATGAGATTTTATATTTGAGCAAATGTATACATTTTCTTATACGTGTAGTTGGCCAATAATTTACTTGCTCCATATTAATTTGTACTTGTTGTTGTTGTTGTTGTTGTTTTAAGTTTATTGGCGTTCTTCATTCATTTTGAATATTTACGCCAATCTTTTCTTTTTTTTTCCTTCTTTCTTTTGTCTTATTTATTTCAACTCAAACTAATTGCTCCTTTTAAAATTATATATAATATGTATCTTTTTATATACACGTTTCATTTTTTTTTCCCCTCATATAAACAGGACCAAAATTAAATTATATTGAGAATATATAAATGTGGGGAATCAATCGCTTTTCCTTGTCCGCTGTCTAGGTATCATCTGGCCAATCCGGCTCCGTACGTCGAGCAGACTTCTCAGCTTTATAATAGCCTAGGCCCCTCCGATACACAGACAAGGCAGGTCCCGGGCAAGTGCTAGCCTAGTGTCAAGCCCTGCTGTTTATATTTGGTCAGATTGTCATGCTTCTAAGAATCTAAAGTCTTATTTCTGATTTTGTTGGATTTTCACATTTTTGTTGCAGATGCAATCGATGATAAAATGATGAAACAGACGCTAAACGAAATCCGATCCGGAAATCCAACCAAAATTCCAGTCTACGACAAAATCAAGAATTCAAGGTAATATTGAAGTGGTTGGATGAAATGTTCTTGATACATGCAATTGTTCACTGTACGTTATATAATTGTGTCTGTACTTGCTTTGGATTTTGAAATAAATTTTACCTCATACAGGGCTCCACACTTACATTTTTTGTCAGTGGCCCCGTTGCGCCAGTGAAATAATTTCTTCCCCTTTCTGGTGGCCCGATGGAAATATGTACTGGCCCGAAAATTTAATTTCATGAGTAAACTTTTTACTTTTCAAAATTTCACGCTTTCTTGATCAAATCTGTGATTATAGATAAAGCATGACATGGAAGAAAACAAAACAAGATTTTTCTATTTTGTCAATGTCTGGTTAGAAAATCTGCTTGCCTGATCAGGCCACCAAAATATGACTTTCATACATTTTTGCTAGCCCGAAGTGCAATTTCACTGACCCCGGGCCAGGGGGCCAGTGCCTTATAGGTAAACAAAACGTTAAAAGAAAACACAGTGAGAAAACATAGTTTCCAAATTTTCGCCCGTAGGTCTTCTACGTCATAATGGATTTTGGACTTTGTACTCTCAATGCGCTCTTTTGCGCCACTATTATTTACCTTGACATTAAAATAAAGTTTAGTTTATATTAAGCCTGTAGTGAAACGGTTACACGATGGTTAACCGACCGGCAACGGCAAAAACGTTTTCATTTTCACGGTTTTGGTTATCCAAAAAAAAAAAAAGTTTTTTTTTTTTCTTTTTTTCTTTTTTCTTTGTTCTTATCCCCATTCTATAGATTCGATCAGACAATAAACAAAACAAATAAACAAATGGTAAGATGATTAATGAATAGATTTAGACTGGTAGAGCAAAATTTAGAAGAATCATTTGTGATGAGATATCCAAAAGCTTTCATCTTGATAGCAGTTTGTAGACACTTGGCACTGCCCTGCTGATTCCAGATATCGGATATATCCAATAAAAAAAAAATAAAAAAAAAAATAAAAAAATAAAAAAAAAATAAAAATAATAATAAATAAATTAAAAAAATTATTTTATTATTTTTAAATTTTTATTTTTATTTTTATTTTTTTTTTCCGGTTAACCGTTCGGTTAACCGGTTTTTGATGTCGGTTAACCGGTTTTCAAGATAACCGACTTACTACAGGGCTAGTTTATATTCAGTTAAAATAAATCCCTGAAGAAGCCCTATTGGCAAAAATTTTGAAACTAATTTTCTCACAGTGTTTTCTTAATGTTTTGTTTCCCTATTATTCCACTACTTCGACGCAGAGCAACGCTTGATATAATATGTGACCGGCTATCAAAACCCTGCACTTGTTGCTAATTCATGTTTTGAAGAAAGAAACATTTTAAGTTCACATAATGTGTGTAAAAGACTTATAATATTGTTAATAATATCGCTAATGATATTCGTTTGTCTCGCAATGTATGGTCAACAAGGAATCTTAAAGATCAAGACTTATAATGATTGTAAAATTGAAACAATCATATCTTTTCCAATTATTGACCAATAACAAAGCATGCAATGAGAGTTTGTATGAAAATCTACATTTTGATTTTTACCGACAAGTGCAGGCTTTTGCTATAGCCGGTCACATTTGACATGGGCAGGAGGAATGACCCAAGTACAAATCACAATGCAATGTTTATGTTTAGTAACTTCAGTTGGAATTCAGTTATTATCTGAAAATGACCTTGATGTTACATTTTCCTGATCAGAGGCCAAATGTTGATAGCATAATTTGATGGCCCTTGTGCATGCCTATGAACTAATTGCGTTTGTCATGTAAACATATGTATTGTTGAATCAACCTTGTACACATTTTGTTCACAGGAATCGAGATAATAGAGTCTATACAAAGTATATTTGTGTATAGGCAGGTCCAAGCTATTGTCCCCTCTGGGGGTCAAATTTCATCTTTATATAACAAACTATACATCATTTTAAAGCTGAAACTATGAATTTTATGAATCTGATAAAAAAAAAAAATTATCAAAATACGAAGAATGCCAAGGTCACGAACTTCGATTTGTATTAATTAGCGTGACGTATGGGACATTACATTTTCATTTTTGTATCTCATTCGAATTATGTTTTTAAAATTAAATATCTCAGGACATGTAGACCATCATGCTAGAAAATAGGAAACAAATATAAAAACTTTCAAAATTAATTAATTATGCAAATGAGGTAGGGTCCAAAGTGTGATGTCCCGTACGTCACAATTTTGAACATAATTTGTTTAATTTTAATTATGAAAATAAATATTTTTTTTAAAGATATTCTAGGAAGTTCTAATTTAGATGAATACCTAACAAAAAATAGGTTTAACAAAAATTTAAAAATTCTGTGTTGATTACATAATCAAATTAAGAAATGTGACGTACGGGACAAGTGTGTGACGTACGGGACAACCCCATATAAAACCACTGCAAGATGTGAAAAAGGAAATGACCAAAAGGAGAATATATACTGGGTTAGGAAACTTGTTGTATACAGGGATATAAATAAGAAAACTATAGCTCTTTGAAAAGAGCCATGTATCTCTTCGAGTGACTCAAATTGGCAACGCACTCTGGCAAAGTTGTGGACTCCCCATACATTTTTTACACAAAATTTCAGTTTTGTTCAATTTTCTCAAAATGTATGTTAACCCTTCGTTCGAGTTCAACATATGTTTTGTAGAATGCTTTTATACATAACATATCATGAGTTGGGGGAATGGAAAATGTGACTATGAAGAAAACTGTAAAAATGGGAACATTTGTGTGCAAAACATATGGGGAGTTGTCCACACACTTATCAGAGTGCATTGCCAATTTGAGTTCCCCATAGGAATAAATGGACATCTTCAAAGAGCCGTAGTTTTCTTGTTTCTTACCCGATTATGCTCTAACTTTCAGAGATTATTCTTCTTAATCTCTTCAAGACTATGAAAGCAACATTTTGCTTGGGTTTCATTGCCCTTTAAAGTAGAATTTCTTTGTTTTTTAATTTAGATTCAGCTCATATTTCTATATTTCATACATAATCCATAACACGAATATTACAAATAAGTGTTTCAAAACATTGTTATTGACGAGTTATCATCAATACATTAGTGGTAATTTGTAAGCCAGTATTGTGGCTTCAAAAGTCCCGCCGAAATCAGCTGAATACTATGACATCATTCATTGAGTAAGTCATCCTTAGCAGACGATGTCCGATATATAACAAACACATTTGATAGTGCCTTTTTAACATGACTCTGTTCAATCATCCTTGTTTATTGAGGAGAATATTTGTCATTATTTGCTCCTCTGCCTCACTCTTAAAAGCACTTTGTTGTTTTTTGACACACAATTTTCCCGTAAAGCATGCTAAATAACGTTATTTTAATCTATCACATCGCCCATAAGTATCACACACAGAACTGCACATTCAGCGACACCCGCATCAAAATACAGCTGTTGAACAATGGGCCAATAGATCGTGCCCAGACTTTGGCGGGTCTTTCAAGCAGATAAAGTAGGACGGTGTGTGACTTACTTCTTTGAATTTGTCTTTATTTCCGTAAATGTCTCCGAGTGAATGATTATTGTGTATAAGTCGAGGTGAACCTTATTTACAAAATGCAATTAAATAAATGCGCTTTCGTGACATGAATACACGTTTAGCAGACAAAATAAGTGCACTAATGGTTGTGTAGATTCGCAATGAGACATCGTCTGCTAATGTTAGACTTACTCAATGAGTGACGTCATTAAAACATTGGCGTTTTTTAGCGCAAAGAGCGCTTGTTTTCGATTCTTGTGATGGGGTTTTGTTTTGTTGTTGTAATAAGATATCGTGTTGGTATGGGAAACAAAAACATATTCATTTTAATTTGTTAATCCCTAGCCCTCTAGTGATGCATTATTCTCAAATTTTGTGATTTTCAATGAAATTCTACTTAATAATAAAATGATATGGTAGTAGATGCACCAGAAGCTGGCTTAAATTACAACTCATAGATGCTGCAAGCAAGAATAGCACATGGTATCAAGCTCTCTACATTGTATGTGTAATAATCTCTAATCTGTAATAAAAAATTTTAAAAAGACAATATGTTCAGCATTATCTTTGAATTCCATCAAAATTCTGTGAGATTATTATTAATAATTAAGTAATTCAAACAAGCTATGAAGAAAAGATTTCATATTTGTAATGTATCTTCTGTATCTGTTCACAAACACTTATAAGAAATGTTCTTTGACAAAATATGATGTGCCGAGTGTGCCCCTGTGTTTCAAACAAGTTTTCAAGTTCAAGTTCATCTTCTTCATTAATTGTATCCCCCGAACCACTTCGGGGGATACTATGGATTTGGCCTCGTCGCGCCGCCGCGTCCGCCGCGTCCGCCGCAGAGATTTTCTTGTGAACGCTCTACAGGTCCGAGTTCTTGTCCGATCATTTTCTAATTTGGTATGAAGGTGTATTAAGGAAAGAGGATGAAGCCTATTGATTTTGGTGTGGGGGCGGAGTCCTGGTTGCCATGGTAACCATGATATAAAGAAATAGTTAAGATTACCTTGTGAACGCTCTACAGGTCCGAGTTCTTGTCCGATCATTTTCTAATTTGGTATGAAGGTGTATTAAGGAAAGAGGATGAAGCCTATTGATTTTGGTGTGGGGCGGAGTCCTGGTTGCCATGGTAACCATGATATAAAGAAATAGTTAAGATTACCTTGTGAACGCTCTACAGGTCCGAGTTCTTGTCCGATCATTTTTTAATTTGGTATGAAGGTGTATTAAGGAAAGAGGATGAAGCCTATTGATTTTGGTGTGGGGCGGAGTCCTGGTTGCCATGGTAACCATGATATAAAGAAATAGTTAAGATTACCTTGTGAACGCTCTACAGATCCGAGTTCTTGTCCGATCATTTTCTAATTTGGTATGAAGGTGTATTAAGGAAAGAGGATGAAGCCTATTGATTTTGGTGTGGGGCGGAGTCCTGGTTGCCATGGTAACCATGATATAAAGAAATAGTTAAGATTACCTTGTGAACGCTCTACAGGTCCGAGTTCTTGTCCGATCATTTTCTAATTTGGTATGAAGGTGTATTAAGGAAAGAGGATGAAGCCTATTGATTTTGGTGTGGGGCGGAGCCCAGGTTGCCATGGTAACCATGATATAAAGAAATAGTTAAGATTACCTTGTGAACGCTCTACAGGTCCGAGTTCTTGTCCGATCATTTTCTAATTTGGTATGAAGTGTATTAAGGAAAGAGGATGAAGCCTATTGATTTTGGTGTGGGGCGCGGTCCTGGTTGCCATGGTAACCATGATATAAATAAATAGTTAATATTACCTTGTGAACGCTCTACAGGTCCGAGTTCTTGTCTGATCATTTTCTAATTTGGTATGAAGGTGTCTTAAGGAAAGAGGATGAAGCCTTTAGATTTTGGTGTGGGGCGGAGTCCTGGTTGCCATGGTAACCATGATATAAAGAAATAGTTAAGATTACCTTGTGAACGCTCTACAGGTCCGAGTTCTTGTCCGATCATTTTCTAATTTGGTAGAAGGTGTCTTAAGGAAAGAGGATGAAGCCTATTGATTTTGGTGTGGGGCGGAGTCCTGGTTGCCATGGTAACCATGATATAAAGAAATAGTTAAGATTACCTTGTGAACGCTCTACAGGTCCGAGTTCTTGTCCGATCATTTTCTAATTTGGTATGAAGGTGTATTAAGGAAAGAGGATGAAGCCTTTTGATTTTGGTGTGGGGCGGAGTCCTGGTTGCCATGGTAACCATGATATAAAGAAATAGTTAAGATTACCTGGTGAACGCTCTATAGATCCGAGTTCTTGTCTGATCATTTTCTAATTTGGTATGAAGGTGTATTAAGGAAAGAGGATGAAGCCTATTGATTTTGGTGTGGGGCGGAGTCCTGGTTGCCATGGTAACCATGATAACCATGATATAAAGAAATAGTTAAAGATTACCATGTGAACGCTCTACAGGTCCGAGTTCTTGTCCGATCATTTTCTTATTTGGTATGAAGGTGTATTAAGGAAAGAGGATGAAGCCTATTGATTTTGGTGTGGGGCGGATTCATGGTTGCCGTTGTGTGTAAGAGATTTAGGTTCAGACATCAAATCCAGAAATACATGTCTAAAAAGTACCAGGGCCATGCACAATTATTGCAAATATCTCAGCTGAGGGATGAAAAGAAAGATCAGGGGATCTACTTTGCATAGGTATAGATTGTTAGAATGAGAAAAAAATGAAGTAATATTTTCAATAAATCCATTATCAAACAGCAAATTAATTAATACTTGAGTCATTTGAAAACTTACTTGACATTAAAATAATGTTTTTTAAACTGAATGAGATATATGATTCTCTAGAGACTCTAGTACACTTGAATACTGATCCCCCTATAATTGATAAACAAATCCAAGTATAACACCTTGTTCAAAACCCTAAACAATGACGATTGGCTGCAATTGTTTTTAACTGCTGCATAATGTAAGAGCCTGTTACATATGCCAATATTAATGAGCTCCGCAAGTTAGCAAAGGCCTCGCCGCTGACGCGGCTCAGTCCAGCGATCACTGCTGTAAGCGCACATCGCCTTGTCTATTAATCAGACCCTGCTCGGAGGACAAACAGCGCGCGAGGCCTTGCCCAAAGGCTACTGCCAGCCTAGTAGAACAACGTACACCACCAAACTTGTTCAGTTCACAATATTACAACCCACAAAAGTGCAATGCAATTGGTTCGGGGGATACATGTGCTCGGCTGCGCGACCCGCCGAGCGCGCAATTTCTAGTTTGTATTTAAATACATTTAGCAATCTTTAAAGGGACAGGTCCACTTTTACAAAACGTCTGAACAGCTTTCAGTTGACGGATGGGGATCAATGTAACAGGCAAAAAAAAAATCAGAGCGAACAGCCCTCTAATTTTGATTCTACGAATGAAAAACGAATGCGTCCGTCTATTTAAACTATATATCGGTCAATAAAGGAGTTCAACTGATTTAGCATAATATTATATCAATTTAGTACTAATTCTCGGAAAGGTATTGTGAAGCCGACATTTGTAAACGTATGTCGCGGAAAAAGATCTCAAAAAGAAAGAATATATAATTACATGTAGTCAGTTTAAGCGATGTTTGGGTATTTTGCTCGGTAAACGCTCACACATACTAGTACTTATGCGCGGGTCACGTAGGGGTCATGCATACCGATCTGCCACTCCATGAAATCTATGTACGAACTTACTCACCGGCCGAAAATACGTATGTACCTATTTAACCGACGTCCCTTTTTTTATTCAGTTTTAGGTCTATAACTCCACGAAAAAGAGATTTCAAGCCCTAATTTTTTCAGGCATGCTATTAAATGACTTTCCTTTCATATATGACAATAACCTCGTAACTTTTGAATTTTGGCTTGCAAAAGAGGATCTCTCCCTTTAATGGAATGGATGACAGAAATGAGAAAAGAAGCATAACTGCACATGATAGATGGGTAAATGGAATAAAAATGGTAATATAGTGTGTATGAATGTTATTCAAATTTTTTTCTTTATTAAAGTAATATTTTTATTGATTTACCTCATACATTAACTCAGAGAATATTAAGTGATGGTCAGAGGATTTAACTGGGTTCTAAAACACTCTAATTGTCACTGATTTAAGTTAAAATTGTTAACATTTAACAAATTTTGACAAAAATTCTTCATTTCAATGCATTTCCCATAGGGAAAAGTTGTCCCGTACGTCACGTGTCCCGTACGTCACATACACACATTTATGTTTTGGTTTATTACATAACAACGAAAGGTCAGAAAAATATGGTAATACTTGTGATTTATGCTTGATTCCATAATGAATTAAGATATCAGTACCATAAATCTCATAACTTAATAAATCAGAGAACTTTTACGATGAACTTATTTTTGAAAAAGTCAGAAATTCTCTGGTCCCGTACGTCACGCAGCACATTAATTACATTCAAAATTAATTTAAGAATTGGTCAGAACTAAAACTTTCCACAAATGAACTAGCCCATAATAGCCACAGACTCATACAAAGAGATAGCCATATAAATAATTTCATCTATTGTTATTTCTTGTTTAAAGTCTCTGAATGTCCCGTACGTCACAATCCAAATAGCTTGGACCTGCCCGTATACATACACATTGAAAGATTTGTCTATTTATTTGGGGGGCTTGGGGTAGTTTTGATAAGTTATGTAGCAAAATGTCATTAATGAATGTTTCTTGTTTAAATTTCAGTCATTGGAACGCTGATTTCTTTGCATATCTTCAAATCTCTGACAAAAGTTATCTATCTTTTCTACTGCATGCTTTAAAGGGATCTAGTAACTTTGTGCAAAAAGTGCAAAAATGTGCAAAAAGTGATGAAGGGTTGATGCAATGTATATTGTTGTTATCTCATATGTCCACAGGGTATTGTGTGAAAATTTCAAGTCAAATGGACATTGCATGGCCAAGTAATGAGCGAAAATGCAAAGTGATATTCACTAACTCACTGCACTCACTTTGTACACGGTTTCAAAACTCCACCTGAGTTTTTCTTATCTGAATATCTTACATATCTTTGTAACGAAAGGGAAATTATTTTGAGGATTTGGACAATGTTACTAAGTCCCTTTAATAAAAGGGATCCAAATGCTGTCATTTTCGCTCCCTGTTACTGAGTGCATAATTTTATTTGAATTCCGCTACTTTTCAAAGAGATTTATGGACAATTTTCTTAATGTTTTTCAGTCATTTGTATCACCGGTTTTTTTCCACCGGTCTCAGCTTTTTCAACTTCAAACTCGGACCTGCCCGTGACCGGATCGGAAGCCCGAGTTGGCCGGTATTCCGGTTCCGGTCCGGTCCGGGTCACAACCTTTAAGTGACACCTAGTTTCTTTTCCCTTTAATCCGTTGTTATGCCTCTAGTTTTCTTTTGTTGCATAACAGCACTATGACACATGTTGCAAACGTGTTCAGGTCAAAAAATTTCACTTATTTTCTTTCTCTATTTTGCTCGTTATCTCCAGAACGGACTTCCAATTATTTTTCCCCCGACAGATGTAATCCTAATAGAGGGCTTCCTAGTGTTCTACTTCGAGGAGATCAGAGACCTGTTTGATATGAAGCTTTTTGTAGGATTTGACTTGAAAATAAGTGTATGAACCCTGTAAGGACATTTAGCTGATTTTCTTTCTCTACTTTTTCCATCTATTTTGCTCTTTATCTCTAGGACGGACTTTCAATTATTTTTCCCGACAGATGTGGTCATAATAGAGGGCATCCTTGTGTTCTACTTCGAGGAAATCAGAGACCTATTTGATATGAAGCTCTTTGTCGACACAGACGCAGACACGAGGTTATCAAGAAGAGGTAAGCCAATAATCCAGTTTCATAGATATATATTAACAAACTTGTATCCATGACGATTCCTGTTGACCGCCTCATTAAAGAAATGAATCGGTCTAGGTAGCTCAATCTGCTTGGCAAATTTCTTGCTTGTTCCTAAATGATATTTACACGTAAGCCTTTACATTTGTTCTTTATTGCCTGACTGGGCAACCAAACTAGACCATTTATGACATTTTACTTGCCCGATATATATTTGTGCTAGTGTCAAGTCCGGTCTTTTGCATGCTAAATTTGTCAACACTGTATTTATTTTATTCTAAGAGATGTGCAGGAGATCTGGACAATGTTCTCCTCCAGTACATCAAGTTTGCCAAAACAGCCTTTGAAGAATTATGTCTTATAAATCGTTTGATATATTTTTAAAGCAAACATTGGATGATTAAAATGTAATTTATAAATGTATACTTATGTTATTGTCTCCTTAGTTCTAAGAGATCTGCAATAGTGGGGCAGAGATGTAGACAATGTTCTCCTCCAGTACATCAAGTTCATCAAGCCAGCCTGTGAAGAATTCTGTCTTCAAATCTTATGATTTGGATGATGAACAATTTATATTCATATGTTATTCTTTCCCTAGTTCTAAGGGATGTTCAGGAGAGGGGCAGAGACCTGGACAATGTTCTTCTCCAGTTTGTCAAGTTTATCAAGCAAGCCTTTGAAGAATTCTGAATGTATATCTTAAGAGAGAATTCGTGAAATAATCCTTAAATTTGATTCATGATTATTTAACTGACTTTTCTATCTGTAGTTTTAAAAGATGTGCAAGAGAGAGGCAGAGATCTGGACACTGTCTTGCTCCAGTACGTCAAGTTTGTCAAGCCAGCCTTTGAAGAATTCTGTCTTCCCACCAAGAAGTATGCAGATGTTATCATTCCCAGAGGTGCCGAAAACTCAGGTGAGCAGTGCTTCTACTTTTCCTCTCAGTTTATTTGTCTATGCCTCTACCAACAAAGTGGGCGGAGACATAATGTTTTCGGTTTGTCTGTCCCGTTTCCTTCACACGATATCTTGAGAACCGGTTGACGTTGGTATGGGTGTACATATCGAGGTGACAATTATATGATTGTGTTTTGGATAACGATTCTTTAAAAAAAAAGAATTTGTTCCAGTCATTTTTTGGGGGGGATTTGAGAGTATTTTATTTTCTATAGTTATTGCCCCCAAAAATTGACAAATTATACGATGAAGTCAATTCAAGCAGTTAAATTTGTAATTTAAATTTGATTTTGTTTCTATTTCTAAAATGTTTTCATTCATATATTTTTTACCTAATTCTTTCCAGTTGCCATCAACCTCATCACATACCACATAAAGGACATTCTAAACGGGGGCATCAAAGCAGAGTACACCAACGGCCTTTCCAAGAAGCGACTGGCCGACGGTCTGTCGGCGCCCCTTCACAACTCAACGATCATCACCCCGCCCGCACCCAGGGAGCAGAAAGGTGTCCGAGTCCAACGGGGGAAGGCCTCACTAGTCCAGGTCCTTGTCCTGAAATAATTTTGCTTTAGTCTTTATTCTATTTTTAAGGTTTAGTGCTTGCATTCTTCAGTGATGCCGAGACCAGTGCCCTGATCATACAACCACACTAGCTATACCAAATAGTTTCATTCTAAGTCTACTTTTAGATGCTAGGGGGTAGGTAACCACCAACATGTTTTCTTTAGTCACTAAACTATGGATATTGGGGGTAAGCATTTATTACTTTACTAAGTTGACCCTAGTTTGCATCTAAAATGATCTCTCGTTCATACTTGAGCACTATCATATAAAATAGACTTATAATGGAACTAGTAAAGTAAGTGTGCTTTTATGAATACGGGCCCTGACCTGACCTGACATGACATGTGGTTTTGAGACCTTGGTTTCAAATAAGTTCTAGAGAGATAAGTTAGAATTGATTCAAAAGACTTGGGCCATTCATCCAGGCTTGAGACTTGGGTCTTAAATTGGTTCTGTAGATTTCATTTCCACGTTTGGTTTTAGGACTCTGCCAGTTTGGTCTCTAGACTTGCATCTTATCACAAAAGACCTACGCCATCCACTCCAGGCTTGAGTTTAAGGCGTTATATTGGATATGTAGACTTTAAGCCTTGTATGTTTTAGACCTTAATTAGGTCTTATAGAGTTATGTCTTGAATCAGGCCTGTTAAAGTAAGGACTTTACATGGAGCTTTGTTAACAAAACTAGGCCATCACATTTGGTTTCTAGACATGGGCCTTTAGTTTGGGTAATTGAGTCATGTAGACTTCACTTCAGGTCTCTAGACCTAGACTCCACAAACGATTTGTCTAGACTACATACTCTAGACCTAAGGCTTAGACCACACATTAGAACTCGAAACTTAGGCCTCGCATTAAGGCTGGTCTCAAGTGCATCACTGACGTGTCGTTTTGGGGAGTTCTAGGACCCAACAAATTAGTGCTGGGTTTACTCCCCCAAAGTAAGGTTTATATTTCCTAAAAAAATACAAATACATGTGTGTGTGAAACAATGTGACTTTTTTTGTATTTTCAACTTATAATGATTTTACAATTCGTATTATTAAAGGTGCAGCCCTTTATATCAGACAATCGGCATTACTAATTTTGATTCATTCATAGCCTAGGACAATTTACATTGCAAATGAAATTATGTGTCTAAAGTTGTTAAACCATTCTGTAAGAAATGGTCCCAATGTATTACTTATTTGACATTTTTGGTTGAGTAGTATTTTTTGTTTTTTAATGAATAACCATAAATAGGATGTGCCTTTTTAAAGCGATTTTAAGTCCCATTTTTTTCTTATTTTACCTTTCCTTCGTAGTCTAAACTTGGTTTCAGTAGAATTTTCTTTTAAGAATAGTTTTGTTTTAAAGGAATTTAGTGAGAGGAACTCTTTGGTAAACAAGGTAAGAAGAGACTATCTCTTTCTGGCTGACTATCTGGCATTTTCCATTTCATTTTTATTTTCTTCTTTGTTTTTCTATGCTGTTAATTGATTCTAACTATGAAAAGCATACATGTGTATAAATTATGACACATTATGCATTTAAAATTGTTGACATTTAGTCTTGCAAGAGCTTGATTTGGAATTTTAAGCAATTGAAGACGAAAGAGGGACTAGAATTTATTTTGAGCACAAATGGGATTGCCTATACATTGTTTTTTGCTTATCTTTAGTTCAGAAATCAGAATATAATTGCAATATATCAGATTGTGTTGCTTTATTTGTAATGCTGAATGTTGAAAAGGCTGTGACTTCTTTTATTGTGTGTGCAATAAAGACTGAATCCCTTCAGAAGAAGTAAAAAAAACCAAATCATGTCAGAAAATCTAATCTGCGATAGATAATGATTACAATGTCCCATAACAAAAGTATAATTTTCACGGCATTTAAATGATTAGAACGTCCTTTCAAACTGTGTCGTATATCACGGCATTTCCTTTCACATTTTGGGTATTCACATTAGCGTCTTTTATTTAACTCGAGTGGCTTTAGTGTGCTTTTATTTCTAATTTCTTTGAACCACTACCAAAGACTTCCTAAAATCGTTTAGGAATTTTAACTTAAAACTACAATTCATTACTTTTCATTGATAAAACAAAAGTAAGAAGTATTATCTGTCCAATTGCATTGCATGGAGTTTACCATTTAGCCCCTTCTATCATTTTTATTCACAAAGGAAAAGAAAGTAATGTCATTTTAGAGTGCTTTAAAACAAATTATGTTTATTATATTGCATGTAGCATGATAATCATCATTCAGACATCGTCCTTGTTTTCAACAAAAGAAAACCTTGTTTTTTCAAGAGTCGGTTTATTGCGTGTATCAAATGTGTCTATCATTTATTAATCAAGATGCATTATGGAGAAAAGATGGAGAAAATCCTTGTCTTATTGTTATTATGTATGAGACATTGAATGTTAATTCTTAATGTGCCATAATTGCGTTGTACACCAGTGTGTTTACACTGTGGCTATGGAGCTGAAATATCTTGTAACATAGTAAGGGTGAAAACTGTACAAAGTCTGGTTGCATTTTTTTCTTGTTCAGTATATGCCATCATTTTAATTTACGCAGTCTGTTGACTATTAAAGGGATCTAGTAACATTATCAAAAATCGACAAAACATATCTAGAACTCTAGCGGTTCTCACATACCTCATTGTAATCGTCTTACCAGTAGAAACATGGAGCAGGTTTCGGTTTTCTGAATTTCTACTTTTAGCTATCTACTGGATAATTAAAACTGTACACAGTAGGGGCAGCGAGTTGGCAAATACCACTTTGCCGTTTTCGCTCATTTTGGTTGTATGACATTCATTTAATGTGGAATTTTCACACGTTACTAAAGTGGATATATATCAAATCACACAAATACGCATTTCATCAACCATTCACCACTTTTTGCACTTGTCAACAAAGTTACTAGATCCCTTTACCGTACCACTGCCACATGAGTCATGCACACAATGTGTGCTTTACAGTTGTCCTGTGGATGGTTTAT
This sequence comes from Echinarachnius parma, assembly GCA_037951105.1. Lineage (NCBI taxonomy): Eukaryota > Metazoa > Echinodermata > Echinoidea > Clypeasteroida > Echinarachniidae > Echinarachnius > Echinarachnius parma. The sequence goes on from JBAMJV010002123.1 coordinate 28,492, forward strand.
ATCATATCCTTGATTTGCCAAGGTAAAAACAATGTAAATAATTGTGTTGATTTGTTTTTAATTGATATCGATTTAAGTAAGAAATTATGTTTCGAGTTGATATTGATTCAAGTAAGAAATTATGTTTTGAGTTGATTTTGATTCAAGTAAGAAATTGTTTTGAACTGATATTGATTTAAGTAAGAAATTATGTTTTAAATCGACATAGATTCAAGAAAGAAATTAGTACAAGTCGAACATTTAACTTCATATTTAATTTGACATAACTGAAATGTGTTCTTTTTTTTTGTGATGACTGTGTCATATTGGTAATATGACGGAAAATGATAGGAATGTTTGCTGAAATTCTATAAAGAAAGTGTCGACTATTAGTTGGAATTAAAAATGCTTGTCAATCATATTTTAGTGAGTTAGAATATTCGCATGTACATACCTAATTACTTTTAGGTGCTATATCTAGGACAACTCTAGAGCGAAACATGAAAATGTAGCATTATTTTGATATGAAAATCAATTGCATAACAGGTTTTTATAAGATACCTGCAGCAACACGGCTAACAAATTTTACAGTTGTATACAGCCGATATATAATTATGTGAGTGTAGTTCTATATATTGATGAGAAAGAACGAGAGAATCGTGGTTATGTTAAACTTTTAGCTGACTTTATGAATCATCTTTATTTTTAAAAAGGCCGCATTTCTCACTTGTGAGTTTAGCATATTGGTTTAACACATTTGTTTCTTTGGAAGTTCATTTCCATCAGTTGTTGTACAGCATGTATGGTCTCCAGCTAGCTAGAAAACTGTAAATTTGAACTGAATATTTGCTTTGTCTATACTCCTGATAATTATGGATATTATTTTAGGAAAGAAATAGTCCTACATTTTTATTGGCGGATTTTATATTTTGATTGGTTCGAGTGCTGAGATTTAAATTTAGCATGCATTTTAGGATACAAAATAGCATGTTTTAGCAAGAGATGAGCTATGTCTAGTTGCAATTGTCATGTCATTTGATGAGTAAGCAATCAATTTGTTGTACTTCCGGTAAAAGTTTGAAGAACTATATAACCTTGGTTCTTTGTAGACATCACTGTCTGTATTATTGTAGATGAATTCATGAACGATTGATATCATAGATTGAACTAGTGCAAGCTACATGTAGCTATAGATTTGATTTTGTTCTTCAATTAAGTTTACAGAAAATCAGAAATGTATACGAACATGCAATGTGCTCTTATTAAAAACTCAGGAAATATACCAAGGGGGATTAGATGTTACAATTTCCCCGTCAACATACATGTATTAAAATAAGCAAAAAATGGAAATGTATATTAAACTCATGTTTAGAATGAACTGTGCACATAGTCATAGAGGAACACGGTTTCAACTTGATAATTTATTATTCACCATTTTATTTACTATCCAGTCTCCATTTGTTCTGTAATTTACATATAACTTCACAGCTTCAGAACTGTGCACATAGCGGAACACGGCTTCAACTTGTTAATTTATTATTCACCATTTTATTTACAAAAATTACTATCCAGTCCATTTGTTCTGTAATTTACATATTACTTCACAGCTTCGGAACTGTGCACATAGCGGAACACGGCTTCAACTTGTTAATTTATTATTCATCATTTTATTTACTATCCAGTATCCAGTTCTGTAATTTACATATTTCTTCACAGCTTCGTATTTGGGCATTATATTAGTCTAAATTAAGGAAAACATGCCTTTTTAGCTCACCTGAGCCAAAGGCTCAAGTGAGCTATTGTGATCGCTTTTCGTCCGTCGTCCGTCGTCCGTCGTCCGTCGTGCGTCGTGCGTCGTGCGTCGTGCGTCGTGCGTCGTGCGTCGTGCGTCGTCCGTCGTCCGTAAACTTTTTACATTTTCATCTTCTTCTCCAGAACCAATGATCGGATTCCAACCAAACTTGGCAGGAATCATATTTAGGGGTAGAGGAACCAAAGTTGCTAAAATGGTGGGCGTGGCCCCCAGGGGGGCCCTGGGGGAGGGCACCAAATGTAAAAAATATGTAAATTTTAAACATCTTCTTCTCAAGATCCAGAAGTATGACAGACCTGATATTTCATATTTAGATGCCTCTATTGATGAAGAATGAAAGTTGTTCACAAGGTTTTTGTGGGTGGTCCCATAAGGGCCCTGTGGGCGTAACAGTTTTTTGGGGGGCCCTACCATAGGAAATATACATTTTCATCTTCTTCTCCAGAATCAATGATTAGATTCCAACCAAACATGGCAGGAATCATCTTTAGGGGTAGAGGAACCAAAGTTGCTAAAATGGTGGGCGTGGCCCCCAGGGGGGCCCTGGAGGAGGGCACCAAGTGTAAAAAATATGTAAATTTTAAACATCTTCTTCTCAAGATCCAGAAGTATGACAGACCTGATATTTCATATGTAGATGCCTCTATTGATGAAGAATGAAAGTTGTTCACAAGATTTTTGTGGGTGGCCCCACAAGGGCCCTGTGGGCGTAACAGTTTTTTTTGGGGCCCTACCATAGGAAATATACATTTTCATCTTCTTCTCCAGAACCAATGATTAGATTCCAACCAAACATGGCAGGAATCATCCTTAGGGGTAGAGGAATCGAAGTTGCTAAAATGGTGGGCGTGGCCCTCAGGGGGGCCCTGGGGGAGGGCACCAAGTGTAAAAAATATGTTAATTTTAAATATCTTCTTAAGATCCAGAAGTATGACAGGCCATCGCAGAATGGCCCCATAGGGTCCCTATGTGAATGGGGTTAATATGCTGAAGTGGTCAGTGGCTGGTGAAATGTGTTAAGCTTTGTCTTATATGTGTGTCTGTCTTTTTTTATGATTCACCCAAACATTATGGTAAATCATAATGTTAGGTACAGGGGATCAAAAGTTATTGATTAAATAGTACATCACATTATAGATTTTGGCATGATTTCAACTGATTTCATATCTTCTGAGGGTGCCAGAGAGAACATGCGCCAGATGTGAATTGATTGACCTCAGGTGAGCGTCGTGCCCCCCTGGGGCTCTTGTTAGTTACTGTATACGCAGACTAAAATGTACATGTATAAGAAATGTTCAGTTAGTATGTTTCAATATTCAAATTGGCAACCAGTTAAATAATGTAATTATACAATGGTAATTGAGAAACCTATCCACTAACTGTACTGATGATTTTGATACAAGTTCTTTATTATTGGTGCATAGATTATTAGATGAACGTCACCCCGGCCCCATGGACAGAACATTGCCAATTTGAAGATCATGTTGCACCTTGATTTTATTGAAAAGAACTACATTCTCGTGTTGAATAATGAATCTGGATTGAATTGACAAAATGTGTTGTGTAAATGTTTTGTAAATATTGTTAGTAAATCAAGATTTAGTGAAGATGTAGTCAGATAGAGTGATATTATTAAGTTCAGATTAAGTGAACATTTTGTAGGATTCAGTGATAATTTTGTAAGATTAAATGAACATTTTTGTAAGATTACTGATTGCCAAGTGTAGAATGTGGTGAAAACGAAGCCATTCATATTTTGTTTGTTTTACCACAATTAAATTCTTTTAATTGAATTGCTTAGCTCACAAATAGGGCACCAAAGTATGACATCACGTCTATTTGTGTATATCAGAACTCTTTATAATAAGGTTCCACTGTTCTGTGTGTTATTTTCAAAATTGCACTGCATTTTATTAGTCATTTTGTATAATTTTGAATATATTTGGTTATTGGATTTAGGAGAATTTTGTAAAAATCTATTTACCAGCGATCTAAATCTATCTACTCGATGATTGTGGCGAACCATATGGGGGTGTTTCACAAAGATCCCAAGTTGAACTTAACTCTAAGATGGACTTTGAAAATTATGGTAAGCTATTTGTAGCCTTGGAATAAAATATATTCAGAAGAAAAAATGCTAGTATTTTAGGCTTTTCATGAAATTTACATCAAGAACATGAAATGGCCTTGATAATAAAAAAAATATGAATGATTTTAATCAAATGTTATGCCTTTTAAAAGAACTTTTACCAAATTTGTTCCAAGAAACTAACGGCTTTCCATTATTTTAAAGTCCAACTTAGAGTTAAGTTCAACTTAGGATCTTTGTGAAACACCCCCACTCCCCCCCATATTATGTGCTTCCGTGCGATAAAAGACTCATTTATTTGTAGCTGAGGCATAACTTATGTGTAAGTGCAGTATTAGACATTCGGGCAAACTGTCATAACTTAAGTAAAAACTTCCAAATGTCATTCTTAAATCAATTCCAACTTTTGCTCTTTCTGCTTATTTTCCAACGTTTTTTTACTAATTTTTTTTTAATACTAGGTCTATTTTTATTAATTAAGCTGCAGGATATGGGTAATGTATAACTCTACAGCAATTGTTATAATGATTGTTTTAGTTTATAGGTGTGGTTGGTTTTCTTTTTTTCAAAGTTCGAACTTGCAATTGAAGTATTTTGTCTGTATTATTAGAAATACAGTTTAAATGAGCCAGTATTTCAAACACTTTTTTTAAAGTATAGTTAGTTGGTAGGAGCTAGACATTTTTTTTTTAGTACAAACTTGTAGCAATCGGTTTATTGCTATTTGTGTGATTAGAAACACAAGATGGATATTAATCAGTTTTTGTAGTAGTATTCAGGTTAATGTACAATATGTAGAATTATTAGATTTTCTTATGGACACAGGATAACAGTATTTTTTTACTGATTTGATTATATCCTTGTATCTGAAAACAAAAGTAAAAAGTAATTTTCAGAATTTCTCTCATATACATGCATCATCACTTGTAAACCAAAAAAAAAAAAAAAAAAAAAGTTTTGTATGCAAATGTAGTATGTAATGTTTTCTGTAATAAATTCATCTGAAATGTGACAACCTTGTGTGTAAATTGTGTCTTCTATGATGCATTAATTTCCTGGATGGTGCTTCTTGCTGTTACCTATACAGGGTGGCCCCCAAAAAAGCAGAACGGGGCACTTCCCAAAATAAAGTAACAAAATGATTAAGTCCATCTAGGGCGCTGTGAGTGACACCATGTCGGGTTCCCATTTTTGTCAATTTGTACCAAGTCCGTGTCTGATAAATCACACTTACTGCCTGTCATAGCATCGAACAATATGCGCTCCATTGTTAGTGTGCATTCAGCTGTGTGCCAAGAGAATGGGCATAGTTGTTCGATACTATGACGGGCAGTAAGTGCGATTTAGCAAAATGACATGATCCATTTTGTTGCTATATTTTGGGAAGTGTCCCGTTTTTTTTTTTTGGGCCACCCCTCGCAAAAAGTTCTGCAATTCCAGTTTGAGCGTTCATAACTTTGTTTTCCCTATATGAATTTGGAATAATTGAAAATCCTATTTATTCCTCTTTTCGTTGATCTCCCATTTGTAATGGTTATGTAATTATGGAATGTGCAATACACCTAAATATGGGGTTGGTCAAGACCAAGTCAGGATTGAAAGGTTGCAAAATGCATTGTTATTGTGTGACCATTCCAAACACATGTAAATCTCCAAACAAATGAAGAATTCACATTGAAAATAACATTTGTATTTTGCGACATTTCACTTTTGACACGGCTCCATATTCAGGTCTACCTACTGCACATTCCATAATTACATTTATATCAAATTTGATTAGGATCATTTCATAGCAAAATAGATATCAACGCTCTAACTTGAATTGCGGAACTTTTTGTGAGGGGTTTATAAGGCTATTGTAGAGCAAACCTTGATAACTGCATATTGACCAGAGTTTCATACAAATATTAAATATGTAATTTCAACATGTTTACAGCGGTCAACAAACGCACAATCTGCACATGACCTGTGCTTTCATGTACATGTACTTTCTACTCCCTTAGGAGCAATCATAGGCGTAGGAGGCGGGGGGGGGGGGGGGTAAATGTGAAAACGTCAAAATCATGTCATATTCGGGCAAATCCATCGTGTTATTCTGGACAACAAAGAGGCAATGACCTTCTTTTTTTTGGCTTGTCGGGTGAAAATTCGCCCATGGGAGCAATGCATTCTGGCAGCCATAAGGCACACTTAAAGGGATCTAGTAACTTTGTTGACATGTGCAAAAAGTGATGAATGGTTGATGCAATGTATATTGTTATCTCATATGTCCACAGGGTATTGTGTAAAAATTTCAAGTCAAATGGACATTGCATGGCCAAATAATGAGCGAAAATGCAAAGTGATATTCAATAACTCACTGCACTCACTTTGTACACGGTTTCGACGATCCAGAATTTAACATCTGAATACTTTGATCGTACATATCTTTGTAACGAAAGGGAAATTTGAAAAACCGAAACCTGTCCCATGATTTTATTGTTAATACGAATACAACAAGGTATGAGGGAACCGCTAGAATGAAAAACTTATTTTGAGGATTTGGACAATGTTACTAAGTCCCTTTAAAGGGACTACGTAACATTGTCCAAATCCTCAAAATCCAATTGGAATTCTAGCGGTTCCCTCATACCTTGTTGTATTCGTATTAACAATAAAAGCATGGGACCGGTTTCGGTTTTTCAAATTTCCCTTTCGTTAAAAAGATATTTACTTATTGAAGTGTTCAGATGTTAAATTATCCACTGGCCTGCGAAAAACCGTGTACAAAGTGAGTGCAATGAGTTAGTGAATATCACTTTGCATTTTTGCTCATTTCTCAACCAAACAACATCCAATTAACTTTACATTTCCACACATTACTTTGTGGACATATATCACCCCAGTGCCCATTTTATTAACCATGCAACCACGATACTAAAAGCTACTAGATCCCTTTAATAGAAATATATAGAAATAGAAATATATGAACACGCTGGATATGACTACTTCTTGGTATTAATATTTTATTACTAAGGGATATTTACAAAACTTACAATATGTACAAATTACATAAAGCGCCATTAAAAAAACACCATAAAATCAAAATGCTTTTAGAATCTCAGATTAAACTGCATTAGATGCAAACATTTGACAGAAAATGATGCCTCCACCATTGCATGATGTTGATATCAAGCCCAACTTAACATGCACTGAATTAATTCTTTAAACTCAATTTTGATGGTAATCTGTCAACCAGATCTTGAGATATCACAATTACAAGCAAATTTTTGCGTAAATATGATCTTTGACCTGGAGACCACAAAATCTAATAAGCTTATAAGCTCACCCAAATGCATACTGGTACCAAGTTTGTTGGTAATTTGTCAACCGGTTCTTTTGATATCGTAGCTACTTTTGGATATATAATGAGCCATGACCTTTGACCCTCATGACCCCAAAATCTAAATAGTTTATAAGCTCCCCAAGATACTCGCATGTAACAAGTTTGAGATATTGTGCTTACAAGCTATATTTGCATACATGAGCACTGTGACCGTTGACCTCATGAGCCCTCAATCTAATCGGACAATTGTCACCCCGATATGTACACACATACCAAGTTTCAAACTGATCCGTCAACCTCAAGATATCGTCAATAATCTTAAGATATCACAAAAAGGAACAGACATATGGACGGACGGACAACCCGAAAATGTAATGCCTTCAGCCACTTCGTTGGTGGATCGGGCATAACATAATGCATGTATTGTGTGACAAAAGGGTACTAAGGTAGAAAAATGACAGAGCAATTATATTTCTTGTTATATTTTAAACAGCTGACAAAGATTTATTTCGTAATTGGTCATTGCTGCCCTACTAATAGAGCTATTAAATGCACCATAATTGTTTTTGGGGGTATAAAAATGAGTCGGGAATGTTCAATGTAAAAAAAAAGAAGAGGGTTTTGATAGTCATGTAGATTAACTCAACCCTTCTATTTATTTGTAATCACTTCGCATGACGCACAACAAACATTTTGTTGGGTCGACCTCGCATTCTTAAAATTGAATGTTCCATTGATAATGAGGGGTGGTCATCTCCTGCCAAGAATGAATCAATTTGATGTGTTATACACTTTCATATAGTCACTCCCGTTTTCCTGTTTTCCTCGTATTCATGCCGCGTGGTAAACAACGACGGGTTTTACGGGTCATCTTGGATTAAGAAGTGAATGATTCAATTGGCTCTGGGTAGGAATGTTCCATTGATAGGGAGGGGTGTCATCTACTGCTGGGAAACAATCACTCAAATATGTAATCTCTATCTTTCCTTTTGTAATCACTTCACGTCGCAAACAATAACAGGTTTGATTATAAGTAATGAGTCGCACGAGTAACGAGTAATTCCATCGGTTCTGGGTAGGAATGTTCCATTCAAAATGAGGGGTGTCATCTACTGCTGGTAAAGAGTCGATTCGATGCGTGATGCTCCTTCATGTAGTCACTCCCGTTTTCCTCGTAATCTTGCCGCGAGACAAACAACGGCCGGTTTACCGGGTCCAGGGCCCACCTGGCAGCTCCTCTCCAGGCATCCAGTGATGGGTTACCTGGAAAATAATCATTATAAAAGTCAAAATATGAAATTAAACAAAGCCTACAGAGGAAATTGACTAGAAAAATTTAAATGATTGAAAATGAGCAAAGAAAAATAGGCTTCGCCGGGAATCGAGCCAGAGAACTCTGAATTATCAGACCGGTGCTCTACCATTGAGCCACAAGACCCTTGAATGGGGGACGTTCCCATGAAACCCTTTTCATTGCTCGATTAGTCAGGAGCTATATAAACCAGGCACTAACCCAAGGATAATTAAATCAACTTTTCTAAAGAAAGTGCGTGGGATCACATGAAGTGATGCAGCTTTTTATTAATTAAATTCAAACATATAGAGGAAACTGAATAGAAATATTTTAATTGATTGAAAATATGATAAAATACCAATTATTTTATTCTTTTCATAATATTAGAATATTCAAAATTCCCATGCATTGCCTACGCACCATGCGCTAAAAGGAAATTGTGCGTATGGCGTGTAAATGGTCATACCATCATGGTATGGTCATTGGTCAGAATTCACATTGAAAATAACATTTGTATTTTGCGACATTGCACTTTTGACACGGCTCTATATTCAGGTCTACTGCAATTCCATAATTACATTTATATCAAATTTGATTAGGATCATTTCATAGCAAAATAGATATAGACGCTCTAACTTGAATTGCATATGGTCATATGGTCACTGTAGATGGTTAAATTATTTTACCTGCTCTCCGAACAGTAAATGACGACTGGAAAGGTCTGATGGCCCTCATCTCGTTCTCTATTCTCTCCGCCATGTTGGGATAGCTCAGGTTCCCTCCGGTCAGAAACACATTCTGTCAAGATCGTAACAGAAATATATAAATCAATGATTGCATTTTATCAATTCTTTTAATATCTGTGTTTGTCCATTCATTTGTTCGTCCACGAGCCAACTGGATCGGTCTGATGGCTCTCAACTCGTTCTCTATTCTCTCTGCCATGTTGGGATAGCTCAGGTTCCCTCCAGTCAGAAACACATTCTGTCAAGATCGTAACAGAAATACATAAATCAATGATTGCATTTTATTCATCCATTTAATATCTCTGTTTGTCCACCAGCCAACTGGAAAGGCCTGATGGCTTTCCACTCGTTCTCTATTCGCTCTGCCATGTTGGGATAGCTCAGGTTGCCTCCAGTCAGAAACACATTTTGCAATGATAATAAAAGACGTACATTTGAATATTAATATGTTCATTTCAATTACTCATTTAATGTCTTTTTTTGTTATTCAATGTGTTTGTTCGCTAGCCAACTGGATAGTCTGATGTCTCTCTATTCTCTATCCTCTCTGCCATGTTGGGATAGCTCAGGTTCCCTCCAGTCAGAAACACATTCTGCAATGATCAACAAATAAGTATATTCAACAGTTAATTCATGTACATACTCTACATACTCTACCTAATATTCATGTACATACTCTACCTAATATTCGAGTTAGCCCGCGATGAGTACGGACGTGCATTAGCTTTCCGCTCTTCTGGTTTTATTTGACCGCCGCCTGTAATAAAATGTGATTTATTGCAACCTCCATTTAACCTGAACTATTCCGACCTGGTTTCTTCATGCGCTGTCATTATTGAGTAAGTGGCAAATAATCGTTGTACTACTATTTATACCACTTAAATTGATTCTACCTCACACGAATTCAAAATCACACGAATTCAAAATGGCTACTGGTACCACTGGAGTCGCCTCGCGGACACGGAACAAAGATACGGCTCACTGCCCGGCAGACAACGGGGGCATAGCACCACCCGCTTTGCCCCAGTCGCATCAACCAACTAACAGTGACATTCAAAAGTCAATTCATGACCTCGCATCTACGCTGTGTGGCAAAATCGACAAGCTAACACGTGAAGTGAGCGGTCTCAGTGACAAACTAATGAATTTGGAACAAAATGTCGAATTCAATTCGAACAAACTGCGTGATATTGAAACGACTGAGCTGCCAATTTTGAAAGCGAAAATGAAGGAAGAAATAAAGAAAATGGAGGACAAAATGTTGTCACTTGAGATCTATAATAGAAAGCAAAATCTTCTCATATATGGAGTACACGAGACCGAGAGCGAGGATACGCATACAACCGTGCGAAATGCATTTAAAGATCTCGGAATGGAGAATGGCAGGGCTGAAAATATGCCACTAATCAACGTCCATCGATTGCCCCGGCGTCTACCACATGGCCAGGATACGCAGCCCCGATCACCGACCCCCATCATTGCCCGATTTGCCGCAATGGCCGACCGCGACCACGTCCTGTCACTCTTCCAGCGCCAGATACGCAGCCGCACCATAGGAGCCGGACCAGGAGGACTTCAGCCCACGCCCACCCCTGCCCCAGCTAGCCGCATTTCTGTTAGGACTGACCTACCTCCCGTCCTCAAGCAACGACGTGGCATCATAGCTAACGAGGCCTACAAGCTCAGAAAGGAACAAGGTCTATCCACCAGGATAATTGTACAAGGCACCTCTGTGATTCTACAATGGAAAAACAAAGGCACCAGTACATGGAATAATCACCAGGAATGATACCTATCAAGACAAGAAAAGCTGTAAGCATGAACTACGTATTTAGTTAACGATAATCCCAAATTATTGGGTCCTTTATCTTTTATTTTCATCTTCTTTGTTTATCTTTCTCTCTGTTCATTATAGACTCTAATATACGTCAAGAGAGAAAATGCAAAGAATACAAAACACTGAGAGAAATGACTTTATATACAAAGAAGGAACTATGATCAAATTATACATTTGATTGAACATTTATTTTAGATGCTAATGTTCTCTCTGCTTTCTCTCTGTTCAACATTAAAGACTCTAATATACGTCAAGAGAGAAAATGCAAAGAATACAAAACACTGAGAGAAATGACTTTATATACAAAGAAGGAACTATGATCAAATTATACATTTGATTGAACATTTATTTTAGATGCTTATGTTCTCTCTGCTTTCTCTCTGTTCAACATTATATACTCTAATATACGTCAAGAGAGAAAATGCAAAGAATACAAAACACTGAGAGAAATGACTTTATATACAAAGAAGGAACTATGATCAAATTATACATTTGATTGAACATTTATTTTAGATGCTAATGTTCTCTCTGCTTTCTCTCTGTTCAACATTAAAGACTCTAATATACGTCAAGAGAGAAAATGCAAAGAATACAAAACACTGAGAGAAATGACTTTATATACAAAGAAGGAACTATGATCAAATTATACATTTGATTGAACATTTATTTTAGATGCTTATGTTCTCTCTGCTTTCTCTCTGTTCAACATTATATACTCTAATATACGTCAAGAGAGAAAATGCAAAGAATACAAAACACAGAGAGAAATTACTTTATATTTAAAGAAGGAACTATGATCAAATTATACATTTGATTTAAGCATTTATTTTAGATGCTTATGTTCGCCCTTTAATACCTTTATGACTAAGGAAATATAATATATAAAAGTGAATGTGCTTACACCACAATATGAACTTTGTAAGGATACATTGACTTTTAATTATTGTTATTCCGTATAGAAATAATAATAGTGAGGGGGAAATGAGAGATATTAAATTATTGCATTATGGAAAAAAAATATATATATAATGCTTATTGCTTATGCTTATTTTTGTGTTTCTTTTATGTATATGTATATTATATATATATGTGAAAGAAATATAGAAGTGGGCAAGCTAAAATGAATGCGCATTGGCAATACTTGCTTTGGCATTATAGGTATATTTTGTATTGCCTATTGTGTTAGATATTAAAATATTGAATTATGTAAAATATAAAATAAAAGAAAACAAAATAATAACCATGCTAAAATGAATGCGCATTGGCAATACTTGCTTTGGTATTTTAAGTATATTTTGTATTGCCTAGGCTATGCTATAGTGTTTACATTTCCCTCTCGCTCTTGCATATGATATGTACGTTTTAAAATCAAACGTATACACCGTGAATGCATTTTAATTCATTATGTACTCACACATATATTTAAGTACATGAATAATATATATTTTTGTTTTCTCTTGATATAAATATGTCAAGAAAACTTTGTAATCTGTGTTTATATATAAATGTTTAATTTTAAATTTTTTTTCTCTCTATGTATAATTGTTTGTTGACACTTCCGCAATATTTGATGGATGTGTTGTAATTATGTGACCACTTAGCACTATGCAAACTCAAAGTACTTGTGGAAATTTAAAATATTTTACAGCAGCTAGTACTAAATAGTGGCACATTTATTTTGTTTTATTTCATGCATATAAATATGTCAAGAAAACTTTGTATTCTGTGTTTATATATAAATGTTTTATTTTTATTTTTTTTTCTCTCTATGTATAATTGTTTGTTGACACTTCCGCAATATTTGATGGATGTGTTGTAATTATGTGACCACTAAGCACTATGCAAACTCGAAGTACTAGTGGAAATTTAAAATATTTTACAGCAGCTAGTACTAAATAGTGGCACATTTATTTTGTTTTATTTCATGCATTTGTACCAGCCATGGTGCTGTGCATGTTTTTCCCCTTATTATTGATATTGATACTAGTTTTGCTACCCCTTATGCATGCCTTAATGCTGTTGTTTAAATGAAGAAAAAAAAAGAAAAAAATACTAGTTGCTAACTAGTATTAAATTTATTTTAATTGATGGTCCATGGTACTTTAATAACCTTGAATACTATCCCTTAAAATAAATTCTTTCATTCGTAGGTAGTGTAAATTTATATGCAATGCTAATTAGCCTAATTAGCGGCATTCTCCTCGTGGGCGTGCCCGCGGCTGGGTATGCATGGCTGGAGCTCATGCCCTGTGCGATCTTGTATAGCGTATCGGTTCCTTTTGTCATGCATGCCGGTCGCGTGCGTGTTTTCGGCGAGAGTGCCGTAAATTGACTTACTTTCTAAATTTAACACCGTATACAATCTTCGTTTTATTCCATCCCCTTCGTTTGTTATGTTATGTCAACACATTTATAGAGTGCCGAAGTGATGGCGTCACATGCTTTTGTTATTGCATAGTGATGGTTCTTCATTACTTTTCCTTTTATACTGCCATTAAGTAGTAGGTCGGAGCTTGTCGATTGCCTTTTTAGCAACCGCTAGATTACCCATTTTATTGCTTGCCTGACATTGTTTAGAACCATCACTCATGGCAATGAATAGCTCTGACGAAGCACTTTGGCGCTCTTTATTGGAATGATTGATGTTGTACACTTTTATTTTGATTGTTAACAATTCCCTTGTATAGATTAGTCTCTAGATTGCGATCTTCTTCTCTCTCTATATAAATATATCTTGTCTGTGTTATCATTTGTTTAAGAACTGCCCACATGCATTGAGGTAAACCGCGTGGTAACTCGCTGGTTTAACACTTTTATTATTAGTTAAGTTGAATGACAAACACACTGTAAATGGACCGCTTCTGCAGTGTGTGCACGTGGTGTGCGTGTGACGTAGGACTGCCCGTTGGCGGGCTTGGCAGTGGTAGCTGACATGGTTGCTATTGTTGGGCTTGCCAGCGGATGGTCTGGCGTCATGCGCGCACTAGTTGCATGCATTGCAGAGGCGGTCTATTGTGTCGATACGATTTTATTGTAATAGAAATTCCTTGATGTTTGAGAGGATCTCCCATGTGTTTGCTACATGCAACAATAGTATTACTATTGTTGTGTGTGATAGATACATGGGAGATCCTCTCAATGAGTCACCCATTTCCTTGGTACCTCGTAACCTATATAGACTCATAGCGCATTTAACTGATTCATTCAGAAGCTGCATTCTTCTTCTCACCTCTTGATAGTGCTATACGTTCTTTCAAGATTTATTCTTTCCTCCTTTTTCTTGACCTGGCGGTGGTCAGTACTAAACCGGAACCGCCATCAATGGCTGCAATTCGTTCCGTTTATTCACTCAGCACTTGTTGTATTATTTTAGCACTTGCACAAGTCACTGCACATGCACCCATGGTGACACTATTGTTTATACTGAGACTAGTACGAAGTGATGTATTTTATACGCTTAATGTTATATATCAAACAGACAATTTAATTCTACATAATATACAAATCATTACATGGGCCCATCTCTTAATCATTGTTTTTGATAATTGTATATTGAAATTATTTATATGAATTTTGATATAGAAATTAATCAAGATGTTCTAGAAAATGAGTCAAGATATTATACTAGTGATGAGTTTAATGCTGCATTTAATTTAAATAACGATGACCATAAACAACAGTCCCTTAGTTTGTTGCATATTAATGCTAGAAGCATGAATAAAAACTTTGATTCTATGGATTTATTTTTTTCTTCCATACAACATTTTCCTTTCTCTATAATAGGGATAACGGAAACATGGTTGAATAATAAATCACCTCCTTTATTTAATATAGAAAATTATAAATTAATTAGAGTTGATCGTAATTATGGACGAGGGGGTGGAGTAGCCTTGTATATTCATGATTCTTTATTATTTAAAGAGAGACCCGACTTACATGTAGATGGCTCCGAATATATTTTTATTGAAATTATAAATAAACAAGCTAAAAATATACTTGTTGGAGTGATGTATAGACCACCTCATAGTAATGTTGATATGTTTGTGGATGGATTAGAAGAAAGTCTTTCTTTAATATCGCGTGAAAATAAAATCATTTATCTTATGGGTGATTATAATATTAATTTACTTCCACCTGCATTTAATAATATTGGACTTAGGTTACTAACTACACTCTCTTCTTATTCCCTCCATCCACATATTAATAAAGCTACCCGCATAACTAATGTAACTGAAACTTTAATAGACAATATATTTTCGAATATTTGTAACGAAAACACTCAGAATGGAATATTGTATTTCGATATTTCTGATCACCTCCCCATATTTGTTATTTCCCCTACAATTAAATTATTTAAACATGAGCCCACGAAGTTTATATACGTTCGAAAAGAAACGGATGCTAATATTCAGAGCTTTCGGGCTGACTTAGCATCAGAATCTTGGGTTGATGTATTACATTTAGTTGATGCTAATAATGCATATGATATATTTTTGAATAAATTAATGTATTATTATAATAAAAATATTCCTTTGGTTCGAATTAAGTTAAATAAAAATAAGGCTAAGAAACCATGGATAACTAGGGGAATTTTACGATCGATCGCGACTCGCAATCGATTATATAAGAAAGCATTAAGAAGTAAAGTTAATATTGATTTAGATAAATATAAAAAATATAGAAATAAGCTAACATCAATTATCCGGCTATCCCGCAAATTATATTATTCAAATAAAATTTTGAGTACTCAAAATAATAATTCACTTTGGAATATTATAAAAGATCTTATTGGTAAGAAAAAACATATAAATACTAACATTAATGTCAATGGACAAAATATTAATAATTTGGAAGAATGTGCAAATTTGTTTAATGATTATTTTGTTAATGTAGGTCCCACATTAGCCTCTAAGATAGATGCGGGTAATAATCATTTTTCTCAATACCTTGGTCAACCCTCTGAACATTCATTATTTTTTACTCCCACAACGGTTTATGAAGTTGTTTGTATAGTTCAATCACTGAAATCAAGTAATTCATCAGGACAGGATGGGTTAAGTATGAATCTTATTAAGCAAATAATACACTTTATTGTTTCTCCATTGGTTTATATATTTAATCTTTCTCTCTCTACTGGTTCTTGTCCTAACTTATTAAAAGTTGCTAAAGTTATACCGATTTATAAAAAAGATGACCCATCTAAACTTCAAAACTATCGCCCTATATCATTATTATCAAGTCTTTCAAAGGTTTTAGAAAAATTGGTTTATAATAGATTGATTTCTTTTTTGAATGAGCAGGATATTTTGATTCCTAATCAGTTCGGTTTTAGAAAAAATCATTCAACTGATTTTGCTTTAATTCAACTTTGTGATAAGATAATTGAATCTCTCGCCAAAAAGGAATATGTTATAGGTATTTTTATGGATCTGAGTAAGGCCTTTGATACCATCGATCATACAATTTTACTTCATAAACTAGAACACTATGGTATCAGAGGCCTTGCTCTATCCTGGTTTGAGGACTATCTTAAAAATAGAACGCAGTATGTTTATTATTATTCTAATAGTTCCTCAAAATTGAACCTCACATGTGGAGTTCCTCAAGGTTCCATTTTAGGCCCACTATTATTTTTAATTTATGTTAATGATATAATAAGAACATCAAATATTCTAACTTACATTCTTTTTGCCGACGACACAAATATAATTTACTCACATACAAATATTAATACACTTGTTGATACTGTAAATCATGATTTGTGTAATATCTCATTATGGTTTAAATGTAATAAATTATCCTTAAATATAAGTAAAACTAATTTTATACGTTTTAGAACTATTAACTCCCAAGACCAACCACAATGTAATTTGTTTATAGATGGTGTATCCCTGGTAGAAAAACAGTCCACTAAATTCTTAGGAGTTATCATTGACTCATATTTGTCTTGGAATGAACATATTCATAATATAACTATTTTGATATCCCGGAATATTGGTATTTTGTATAAAATGAAATATTTGATAAATGGTAAATCTTTATTTACTCTTTATAATACTTTAATTTTACCGTATATAACATATTGTAATATTATATGGGCAAACTGTAGTAAAATTAAAATAAACTCAATATTTCTTTTGCAGAAGAGAGCAATTCGTATTTGTACACACTCTAATTATCTTGCAAATTCTAACCCTTTATTTAGTCAATTAAAAACGTTAAAGATTTATGATATACACACGCTCCAAACTGCCATTTTTATGTATAAGTATACTTCCAAAACACTTCCAGCATCTTTCTTAGATTTTTATTTATTAAATGTAAACGTACACTCATATTTAACTCGACATGCTCATGATTACCATCTTAATAATCCCAAACTTAGTTTAGCCCTACGATCAATTAGACACCATGGACCAGATATTTGGAACAATTTACCTAACCATATTAAAATTAGGACCTCCCTTTATTCATTTAAAGCCAACATGAAAACTTATTTGTTAACTCAGTATAATTTGCTAGATCTTGCATAGAAATGTTAATTAATTTGATTTGTTATTTCTTGGAATTATTCTATTTTTGGCTGTCAATAGGAAAAGGCCCTGCATACATCTAAATATTATTATATGTAATTGAAACCACACACACTTAATTTCACAGTATTAGTCTTTTATTGTTTTATGCACCAAGCTTTTTTTTTGTTTGCACTATGCACAAATGCACTTTTCAATACAAAACATATCACTAAAGATATTTTGTTATTTTCACTCGAAATTAATGCAGCCATGCTTACTTGGAATCATTACACCTATATCTTATTTAAATTCGAATATAATATAAACATTATCAATACAATTGATAAATGGATTTTTAATCGCGTCCCTTGCATAGGTTGTTATTTATTTGCTAACTCGGCAGAGGCCACTGTCATCTTCAAGCTTCTACGCTTACGACATGTGGTCTCCTGCTTTTTCCTTTGTTATAAACTTATTAAGCATTTTATAAGATATCCATTCTCCCCCTTATTTCTTATTTTATATTATGCAAATTATTTTCACTATGGATTGTTATTAATGAACATATTTCTTTTTGCTTGTATTTTAATTAGAAACATATTTTGTTAAACTTACTTATTACTTATAATATATATTTGTATGATGTTTCTTTGTATTGTTTTGAAAAAGTGGAAATAAAATAAACAAACAAACAAACAAACAAACCTGCAATACTATGCAAGGATATTGCTGGGTATTAATCACAATCTCAAGTCAATACAAATTCATCTCATCCTCCACCCTCCATCACCAAAATTGGCTCAATATTTGTTAGTTCTAGATATCCATTCCATATCCTTTTTTTCCCCACAAGATATCAAATCTATCAAATAATGTTTTATCTATTTATTTATTTTTAATGTTATTTTTTATTTTTTTATTTTTTAAATTATTATTATTATTATTTTATTTTTTTTTGGGGGGGGGGGGAATTTTTTAATCAAAATTATTATTCTGGGAAACTTTACTTGCACGGATCTATCTTGCGTCTCGGGCTCAAACTGGGACGGAACATACTCCATGGTTTCGGCCAACCCACCCTGCTCCAAACCCATGATACTTGGCTGAAACAGGACCCTAACCGATGGAGCAGGTCATAAATGAATTCTTGGGGATTTTAATCAATATTATTCCATCAAATTAATGTATTCTAGGACACTTTACCTGTACGAGTCTATCTTATGTCTCAGGCTTAAACTGAGACAGCACATACACCATGGTCTCGGCCAAACCGCTCCAAACCCATGATACTCGGCTGAAACAGGGCCCAAACCAAATCAAAGCGACAGAGCAGGTCACAAAAGAATTCTTGGGGATTTTAATCAATATTATTCCATCAAATTAAAGTTTTCTTCTGGGACACTTTACCATCACACTTGGTTAAAGCAGGGCACAAACCAACTCAAACCGACAGAGCTCGTCACAAATGAATATTTGGGGATTTTAATCAATATTATTCCATCATATTAATGTATTCTTCTAGGACACTTTACCTGCACGAGTCCATCTTGCGTCTCGGGATCAAACTGAGACAGCACATACTCCATGGTCTCGGCCAACCCGCCCTGCTCCAATCCCATGATGCTCGGCTGAAAAAGGGCCTCCGCCACTCGCGCCCTCTCCAGGCCCAGGGCTAGCTGGTAGTACTCTGCTAGGTCAAAGGTCAAACGCTGGCTGACAGGTGATCTATTCTCCCTAAAATCAAACGATTAAGAGGTCATTATTAGTTTAAGGAGTTGTATTTTCTTCTTTATCTTCTGCTGATACAGGGCCTCTGCCACTCTCCAGGCCCAGGGCTAGCTGGTAGTACTCTGCTAGGTCAAAGGTCATGCGCTGGCTGACCGGTGATCTATTCTCCCTAAAATCAAACAATTAAGAGGTCATTATTAGTCTCAGGAGTTGTATTTTCTTCTTTATCTTCTGCTGATACAGGGCCTCCGCCACTCGCACCCCCTCCAGGCCCAGGGCTAGCTGGTAGTACTCTGCTAGGTCAAAGGTCATACGCTGGATGACGGGTGATCTATTCTCCCTAAAATCAAACAATTAAGAGGTCATTATTAGTCTCAGGAGTTGTATTTTCTTCTTTATCTTCTGCTGATACAGGGCCTCTGCCACTCTCCAGGCCCAGGGCTAGCTGGTAGTACTCTGCTAGGTCAAAGGTCATGCGCTGGCTGACCGGTGATCTATTCTCCCTGAAAAATAAACCGTTATTAGGTCATTATTAGTTTCAGTATTTGTTTTTTCTTCTTTATCTTCGGCTGACACTGGGCTTCTGCCACTCGCACCCTCTCGAGGCCCAGGGCTAGCTGGTAGTACTCTGCTAGGTCAAAGGTCATACGCTGGCTGACTGGGGATCTGTTCTCCCTGGAAACAAATACATAACTGGTTCAATGATTTCCCCCTTTTATCTTAGACGATGGATCACATCCTGCAGTGTGGAGGGAGGGGTTGCACAGATGAAGACCTGTCCCTCGTCAATGAGATGGCCATCGCAGCCATCGAGAAATGGAAGAACTTAATTTAGGAACTGTATCTTGATCTAATTAAGGAGACACGAACGAACGATCTATAGGGCTTTATACACAGATTATACACGAATTCAAAACCCTTACATAATGATTTTCATGCAGCGCGGATATGAGGAAATGTGTGTGTCTTATCATCAAGTTAGCCCAATTACAAACTTTGAATGATATTTTACAATTTTACAACAGCTATTTGCATTTGATGAAAACAATAGATTTGACATGTAATAGTTCTTGTACTGAGAAATGATTAATGATCAACTAAAAAAAGGACATGGTCGTGTTTCTGAGTGCATACATGTTTGTACGGAACAAAGAAATACTACAAAGCAGAAAAAAAGAAAAAACAATAATTGAAAATCAAATAATGGAATGATATCACTCACTTGTTGAAGTCCTGGTCAAAGACGGAGATGATTTTATCCAGCTCCGAGAGATTCTCCTGCTCCGCCTCAAAACTGAACCCTTCGGCATCGTCCTCCTGAAAACAGAGACAATATCAAACAGTACAATATTCGTTTAATTAGATAGTTCAATAATAAAAAGAAAATAACAAGCGTGTGATCCAACAATTCCAGGAATTCAAATTTGTATCGGTATAAAATTACCATTAATCATAACGGGAGAAGGTAGATGGTTTGCAATGATGCACATATGTTCCTGTCAAACTTGGGGTCATTTGCATATGACACTTTGAGTTGCAAACAATGGCAAAATTGTATTGCTTAGTAATTTTTATCCAAATTGTATCATCATGGGTATTTTAAATACATCGTTTGATTCCACCTTTGCTAATTTCAACCCCATTGCCTTTTTTTCCTTGTGGCCAAGTCGGGCAAGTAAAATCAAGATTTCTCAAATTTTAGTAGCCTAAAATCTGGATTTGGGGGCCCCAAACAAAGTTTAAAAATTAAAAAGTCTTCTTTTTCACCCATTTGGGAAAGTAAGATTTAGATTGATAAAATTGTGGTGACCAACAGCTTATTTTTAGTGGCACTGGACTAATTGTGTTAATTTTGAGCACTGCATGTTTACAACACATCCATTAATCTAAGCCTCCACACTAACTTGTTTTATTACTGCCCCGTTCGGGGAAGTAAAATAATAACTTTTCAAATCTGACTTGCCAGAAAAGAAAGTCTACTTGCCCCCTTACTTCTAGATGAGATTTAAACCTAATGAATTAACTTTTATTCTGTCATAGTTGACTAGTAATTTAGTTGCCCAATTGGGCAACCAAACTAGGCCATTTATGAAATTTTACTTGCCCAACATTAATTTTGACTTGCAATAGGGCAAGTGCTAGTGTTGAGCTCTGCATTAATCCTACTTACTAATGCTTGTATGTAAGCCCACTCAGATCCCATGTCATCATTGCTGAGTTCATCGCTGTCACCTGGTCACATGGAAGGGAGGGAAAGATAGAGGAAAAGGGAGAAATAGAATAAGAAAATGAGGAAGAAGTAAAGGAGGAGGAAGAGGAGACAAAGGAGAAGAATTTTGAGTATAATATAAAAGATCACTATTATGAATATTACAAAAATAATGATAATGATGAAGGCGATGATGATGATGATGATGATGATAACAAGGATGACGATGAAGACAATGATGACGGTGAGAAAATAATAATAATAATAATATCAATAATAATAATAATAAATAATAATAATACAAATCAAAATTAATAATAATAATAACAATATTAATAATAATAATAACAATAATAATAACAACAATAATAATAACTATGTTAATACATTAGAACAAAATTTTGAGGCCAGCACATTGTTGTTTACTGGTCCAACTGGACCAAGAGCCCCAAAGTTTTTGTCCAGCCCCGATTCATGATACATACCTTCTTGGTCTGTTTCCATTGAGTCTGTATCCTTCATGTCTTTGAGAGCCAGGAGTCGTTCCTTGATGTGAAGCCATTGGGTGTGGCACGTATTCAACTCCTGGAGGAAATAGAATCAAGAGAAGTGAAAATTACAAGTTTTAAATTTGTTGTAGACTTTGGAAGGAATGGCCACAACCAGGTATTCAACTCCTGTGCCCTGTTTCATAAAACTTCTGCAATTGTTGTAAGTGTCCAATTATTGTAACTACCATGGCAACAGCTGAAATGCTGCATTCTGATTGGCTGTTGACCTAATAGTTACAACTATTTAACACTTACAACAATTGCAAAAGTTTTATGAAATGGGGCCCTGGACAAATGCAATTTAAGACAAATAGAAATTAAAAATAATGGATTCCTTGCAAGGCTGTCAAGAGTAAATTGAAATTGTACAAGTTTGTTTAAAACTGCTTTTCGTTGTATCATCACTTCTGTGTAATATACTTTGCTAGCACTATCTCTGTTTCTTTAATTTTGTATCTTCTTTAAAGGTATGGTGACAAGAAAACTGCCTCAAAATTGGGTTTTACTGTATCTAAGGTAGATTTTCATGAAGATTACTAATACAAACATATTTTCCTCGTGGGAAAACCCGGTAAAATAAAAAAATCAACTTGTAAATTCAATTTCGGAACCCCCGTAAAAAAACTGAGTCCCGGGCGAACAAAAAATGACGTCATCTTTGTGACGTCACCTGCAGGCAATCCCAGTTTAGCTCGGTCATAGACGTACACGCTGAGTGCAATACTCACGTTGACACAGAGATATTATTTCCATTTGTTTCAATATTTGCAAACATTTGTTCAGGTTTATATCATGGACGATATACACTCAGATGTGTAGCTGCATCCTGCTACAATTAATTTCTTAGCAATTCTTTTAAGCATTTTCAGTAAAACCTCAATTTACAAGCAAAAACGAGTTTGTTTTACAAGCAAGTCATAGGCTCTGCATGTAAACAATGCACATTCCTCCGCGTTGCGGTCTGCATGTGATGTCATGAATCGGGTGACACGTGCGCACATTCCCGCTCTGCTATAAATAACTTTTTTTAGGAGCATGGAACGCCGATGCGAAATAAAGCAAAAAAGTTGCATGAAATTTACCTTTTTTTCCCAACTTAAGGATTTCTTTGAAAAAAAGAGTGTGGTATATCAATAAAGGCACATATTTAAAGCTATAAACCTGAATCAAAGCCGGGATTTCCCCCCTCCTTTAAGCTTTGCACCTCGGAAAAGATATCTGGATAGATAGCGTAAATTATGTAAATGTTCATGACCACTTATTACTATGATAAATTACTGCACAAAATTAGAAGCTCGGTAAATGAAAGTAAAATACAGGGGGAAAAGTATCTAGAGTAAATTGGTTATAAAAGTTAAGACATTCCATTCGCAAACCACCTAGGGGGAAGGAGTGCTACAGTGGAATTTGATTTATTGTTGTTTTTTTGTCATCATATCAATTCATGTTGGATATACCTCCTTCCGCCTCCCGAGTTGCTCCATGCATTCTTGCCTCCAGCCTCCATGCAATCTCCTGCAGGAGCCTGCCAATCACAATTTATTTTCAAACTCATAGTGTTGTTTTCTTTCCACTAAATCAATATTTTGTTGGATATAGCTCCTTAAGCTCCCGAAGTTGCTTCATGCACTCTTTGATGATCTCCTCCTAACTTTGCTCCTGCCTCCAGCCTCCCTGCAATCTCCAGCAGGAACCCATCAATCTCTCTTTTTTTAAATTCAGGATGAAGTCGAAGTATAATAGAAAAAATTACATTTATATTTGTTTTCGATCAAATAATTTGTTCTACATTATACCTCTTTCTGCTCTCTGAGTTGCTCCATGTATTTCTTCAGGATCTCATCTTTGGCTCCTGCCTCCAGCCTCCCTGCAATCTCCTGCAGGAGCCCGTCAATCTCCCGCTGGATCCAGCGGGCACGCAGACTGTTCTGGTGGAACTCTTCCACCAGTTCCTGTCGCTGCCTCTGGCCCTGCTCTGCCGGGGTGAGGAGGTCTGGACATGTTCCGAGTAAGTCCAGGGATGGCCACACGTTCACCGACTTGGGCTGCGCAGAGCAAGAAGAATTATGCAATTATGATAATAAATTATAATTTGATTGATGTAGGGCCTAATCTCTAAACTCTTCACAATCTTATCATTACCTCGGTCATAGGATATACACGCACAATTAACCTCACTAATAATGTACATAGTAAACTCACTGGGGAGTATTCTAGCCAGGCTTCTAATTATAGCTGTATAGCTGCACTCATGATTTCAGTAAAAACACCTTCCATTCCTACAGAGTACCCGTTATACACTTTAATAGGTAAAGTTATTACTTTTATTACGTTGACTTATTTTAAACCAAATGACCTTTTACCTATGACCTTACAACCAAAATTCAGGTCATTCAACACTGAATGAATATACATGTGCCAAGTCTCATGCCACTCTGTCTAATGGGCTTGTGACACAACACAGTAAGAAGAGCCATATGTACATACATGTGACCTTTGACCTCATGACCTCCAAATCTAATCAGCTCATAATGTATAATAATTATGCAGAATACACACAATAGGGTCTTTATAAAATAACTGCAACAGCAAGAAAATGGTTCACAATTAGCTGGTTACTTGGGTTGCTTACAGTATTTGTCAGTGTATAAACCGCATCTGTGTATTTAAAGCAAGGATAATTTTTTTTTAGATGATTTACTTTTTGCTGGGGATCAGTGTAACATAAACTAAATATTCCAGGCTTATCTCCCTAACAACATAAACTACTTGTTTCTGTTTGGAGCAAAGCATAACAGAAAATCCTATCAAGCCTCTCCTGCACGTAAACTATCTCTGTGCATTAACCCCTCTCTTTCTGGGTTCTTCCTCAGGAAAAAAGGTGTGGTTAATGCAGGTGTCATTTCTATGATGCACCTCTTGACCCCCGGGAAAAGTTGATCATGGAGCGTCATGGGTGCGTCGTGGGTGCATCATAGATGTTTCATGGATGCATCCATGACGCACCTTTCCCAGGGGGTCAAGAGGTGCGTCATACAAATGACACCTGCATAATACACCAGCAAATACGGTACTCAAAGTCTCAAACCATCAACTGACCTGATCCACAGTGCAGTCTCTGCCTCCGAGGCTGACCTTTGACCTCTGAATAGATGCACTCAGCATGCCAATGTAGCCGCGAAGATCCTCCAGAGAATTCAGCCCCAGATTCTTGAGCGCTCTCTGGAAAAGAAAAGTAAAGATTACAACAAGCATTAAAATGTTTATTTTTATTTTTTTAAACTTGTATTTATTGGTATAAATTTCAACCCAATCAGCAGCAAGGCTGAAAGGAGCGGTGCACAATTATAAACATCAAAACATACAACATTGCCATAATTAACTCTGTTTTGCCATGTGGCCCTGTAGGGCTAGTGATGTAGTCTTATTTATCCAGGTTAGCCTCTTCAGTGCTATTTTTGCTCTGTTCTCCCAGAGGGACCAGCGACTAATAGTATTATTTATAACTCGGCCACTGGATACACTTCCACACTTTATTGTGCACTCTCTCCACTCCCTGGGGACAATTCCATCAGGTGCTACTCTATAGTGCACTCATGCTTTTTACACACCCTCATTCATGCCAAGTACCGATTTGCTGGTGTATTAACCGCACCTTTTTTCAACAAAAAAAAAAAAAAAAGGGGTGCGGTTAATACACGACCGTATTAACCACACTTTTTTTAATATTTTTTTTAGGGGTGCGGTTAATACACCGGAGCGGTTAATACACCGACAAATACGGTACCCATATTGCACCTGGGTAGGGAGCAGCAATTGTCTTGCTGACGGACACTATTCTAGCCTCATTCAAAATGGTGATCCCCAATGTAGCATATCCCCATGCGTAATAGTCTTTTAAAGTGAATAATAAACCAACAAAAATATTTAAAATGTTTTAGAGCTAGTAAAAGAAAGAAAGTTTGGAGTAATCCTACCTTCTGCCACTCTTGCTCATCTTCCTTCATGTCTTGCACAGCGATCAGGCTCTGCACCTTCTCCTCGGCCGCTGAAAGCTGCATTCAATAGAGAATTATAATAGAATAGTCACAAAGTCATGAGACAGAAAACAAAGGTTAAAGACATCATGGAGAAAGTAAGAGAATCAAAGTGGAGATGGGCTTGGCATGTAGCAAGACCTCGGGACAATAGATGGACATATCACTCAACAGAATGGCAACCAAGGAAGGGAAAGAGAAAAAGAGGAAGGCAGAAGAAAAGATGGAGAGCTGAACTATTCCATCATACATGGGAACAGACGCGTGGCCCAGGATAGCTAGAGACAGAAGAGAATGGAAATGTCATGAGGAGGGCTTTGTCCAATGTCTGGATGAACTATGGCCTGACAGATAGATATATAGTTATAAACGAATGTATAATCGTCAAATATAACAAATTTCCAGGGAAAGAACATGAACTATCAACAACAAAATGAAGAAAGAGAATAAATCGTAAATGGAGATCAAATTTAGAATTCTACAAGACAATGCTTTGATATTTGTTATAGGGAATTCATTAAAAAACATACACATGTAATTATAGCAAAAATCAATGAGTCCCGAACGGGTTAAGTGCATCCCACACTACACAATCCAATTACAAACTGGCTAACAATTTACCCCCTTGTCTATGGGGATTTCAGAAACTCAAAGGTAACAGGTAACAGGTTAAAGGGATAGTTGAGTTCTGGTAAAGTTTTGGTCAAACTGAATTTTTTGTACATAAAACCTGCACCATTACATTACAAACTAACAGTTATAACTCCACCATGCTCGAAAGGAAAACCAAATTACAAATGACTAAGTAAAAAGCCAGTTATCATTCAAAAGAGCCGTCGAAACTCAAGAAGGCGCTCTCTAAAAACTCATCGGTTCCAACCATTTTAAATTAAATATTGTGCATGTGATGTTTTTTTGAAATAGTGATTAGATAGAGAGATAATCGACAACTATTTAAAAACCTCTTTTATACATTTTTGAAAAGAGGAAGCATTTTTAACGGCTGGTTCAAAATGATCACATATTTGTGGGGGCCCACAATTATTACAAATGGTTTGTTTATGGATATTTCAGCCATTTCTGAACCAATTTTGATAAAATAAAGTTTATTCTGTCATTAAAATTGTATGCTCTTTCAAATTTGACACTCAGTTTTTCATCATCTCAAAAAACAAAAACAAAAACAACTTTGTGCAGCGCCCTCTATACCAAAACTCAATTATCCCTTTAAGATCAGGGGGTTGTTTCACAAAGATCCCAAGTCGAATACTAAGTTTGATTTAACAATTATGGAAAGCCAGTAGTTTCTTTGTAAAATTGTTAAAGAAGTTCTTTTAACAGGCCTACAATTTTGACCAAAATCATTTAAACATTTTTTTTTTAGCAATGAGACTTCATGTTATTGATGTAATATTTTATGGAAAGTTTGAAATATTTACATTTTGGCTCTTGAATATATTACAAATAGCTACAAATGGCTTTCCATAATATTTAAGTCCAACTTAGTGTTAAGTTTGTCTTGGGATCTTTGTGAAACACCCCCCCCCCCTAAACTATACTAATCTAAAATATAGTACATCATAATATTCTGAACTTTTCTTGTTTCCATTTCAGGTTGAGTTCCAGTAGTATTAGTGACGCACTGCCGTCTTCTATCCTTCTTTTTTTTTTATGGACCTAGATGGGTGTGAATTTTCTATAATTACCAAATTATTTAAATATATAAGGAATGTATCAAATAAAGCACAACAAAAATAAATCATTATATTCTGCCCTTCTCTTGTTTCCATTTCTGGTTGAGTTCCTGCAGTCGGGTGATGCACTGTTATCTTCTCTCCTTGGGTTTTCCTAGTTGCATGCTCATTTTCCATCCAAAGAATTTAAGGAACGTATCAAACAAAGCACAAATAAATTAAATCTTAATTTTCTGACCTTTTCTTGTTTCCATTTCAGGTTGAGTTCCTGCAGTCGGTTGATGCACTGCTGTCTTCTCTCCTTGGTGTTTCCGACGGACCAGCCGGGTAGCTAAAGTTAGAGAATTAGTGAGAGAGGTGTAAAAATACAAATTGGTATTAGACAATGAACAAATACAGTTAGAATTATTGAAAGCAGGAAATATATTTGTGTTGTTTGCAAGAAGATATTCTTCTTCTTCTTCTTTGTTTCTTTAATTGCTTCCTTCAATCCCCCCATCAAGTAGAAAAGAGACACACAATAGCACAAGTTTCAAGACCACAGTATCAATAAGATTATTGTAGTCAAAAGTATGACATGCTTTTAATACATTTGATGGCTATTTCTATTTACAAAAATAAACATCCTCATGGCATGTGCAACTATCTTAACATACTGCTACTTTTCAACAGTATATAAAAGAGTGCATACATGTCAAACTTTGTTCTTTGCACATAATGGTATAATGGTTCATAACTCATAAGAAACATTGTTGAGTTTTTCTCTCATAGTTGACCAATAAGCTAGTTGCCAGATCGAGCAACCAAACTAGGCCATTTATGAAATTTTACTTGCCCGACATTCATTTTTACTTGCCCCGGGCAATAGGGCAAGTGCTAGTGTCGAGGCCTGCCTACATTAGCTTTGCAATCAAAAAGAAGGGAGACATGCTTACCGGTGTGTATGGAAGCTGCATCTTGTGTGTGTGCTTGCTGCAGTACTCTGGCGTCGTCCAGTCGTCAAACTCGGACCAGCAATTGACAGCCGTGTACACATGCTCCTTTAAAAGCTCCTGGGGTTTGAAAAGTTGATACAAAATAATGTCATTTAAACACCATATTTAATAGCACACTTTATATCAGTTAAAATGTCTTTAAATTAATTGTTAAAGTAGCACAAGAGGGAGAACTCTTAGATGCAAGTTTTAATTTGTGCGTGCCCCCCAATCAGTCCAACCACACTACGCCACTGCCTCCACCTATGTCTAGCCATAAATCTCTGCAAGAACCCCTGCACGAGGCAGAGCTCTAAGCCCAGGGGGGTGTTTCACAAAGTTGAACTTAACTCTAAGTTGGACTTAGAAACTATGGAAAGCCATGAGTTTCTTTGAAACAATTTTGTAAAATTTCTTTTAAAAGGCATACAATGCTGATACAAATCATTGATATTTTCTATTATAAAGGGGATTTCATGTTCTTGATGTAAAATTTATGAAAAGTCTAAAATACAATTGCATTTTTGCTTTTGAATACATTTTATTCCAAGGATACAAATGGCTTTCCATAATTTGTAAGTCCAACTTAGAGATAAGTTCAACTTAGGATCTTTGTGAAACACCCCCCAGGGCAGACCTGAGTGGAACAGGATATCTCGTAGGAGAGCAAAGGGACACACCGTCCTATGCACCCAAGTTAAAGTCAGTAAGTCAGCAAGTCAGCAAGTCAAGTCAAAAGGAAAAGACATGTTACCTCTGCCCTGCTGAGGTTGACGTGTGATTGGTGGGCGGGGTACTTGAGCTGCAGTAATCTGAGAAGGTAGCCGGTCAGATGTGAGCCTCCAACATTGACCCTTCTGCAGCAGGCAGCGTTCAACTGACCGTTGATGACTGGCAGGACGTAGCTGGTCTGGAATCCGGATGACAGGACAAGGCTGGTTGTTTTTGACTGTAGTATGAGAGGATGAGAAAATATATTTATACATTTTCCCCCAAAACAAACAAAAACAATGCAGAGAACTCCTACAATATGCGTCAAGACAGTACTTCCGCTTTTAGTTTTGAAATCCTACTTTTAAAAACCAAAAACATTGCAAATATGGATAGTCATCTACACACAGGTAAAGCGATATCATGGACAGCTCATATAAGGGCTATAATTCAACCCCTCAACTACTATACATTTGAAGGGTTTGTTTTTTGGCTATAAACCCGGCTGTTAACATGACAGCTTGGCCTTCGACAAGTCTAATATGAGGTAGCCAATTAAATGAGTGACATTCAGCCTTCAGGCTGCATTCAGTTGACCATTGATGACCGACAGGACGTAGCAGGACTGACTGGCAGCTGGATGACAGGACAAGGCTGGATTATTTGGCTGTGGGTACAAGTGGGTGAGAAAATGCTTTTTCTGTCTCCATTTCATTCCGTCAGAAAGTTAATTTCTTTTCTATATCCCTTCAAGGATATAAACACAAACTACAAACATAATACGTGACAACGTTAGAGACAAGTGACTCAATAACACCACATTAAACGCGAAGTTACTGTATAAACATATTGGTTAGAGCTGAGCGTTGATAACTGCCAAACGAGCTACGAACGTTCAACCGAGAATGAGCGAGGTATGCTTATAACAAAACCAAAGAAATGCACTTGGATGGGCATTACGTAAGGTGCTCAATAGAGCGTACCTTTCATTCGATAACGAACAGAAATAGCACATTTACAAAGCAGATGACCATTACATTTTAGGTCAGGCACATGGCTTCCATTAGCCACAAGTGAATTTTACTTGCCCCAAGCATAAGGGCATAAGGGGTTTGTATATTATGTATTATGCATTATGCATTATGCATTATGTAGAGTGCTAATTTGATGTATGCAAGCTTGAAAAATAGCACTGAAGGTAACAATTTTTTTTTTCCTTGGGGCTACACCGCTACACCACTACTTAATGCTTTTATGGCTCCCTTGAATATACTCACCGCCTTGTGGGCAGTTGTAGTACAGACTGAAGAGGCTGTCAACGCCAAAAGCTACACTGGGAATCTTGTAGCATTCAAAGAGAAGCTCGGACATGGCTGAAATAGAAAACAGACAGTAGAAGAAAAACAAATATCAATAAATGCAGTTAAAACAATGAATATGATCATCTTTATACAAAGTGGCGTAGTGTGGTCGAACAGATTGAGGGGTACACACTATGTATTGCTTAATTTTTTCAAGGATTTCCCTCTTACATTTGTTATTGTTTATGTAAAATAATTTGGGGTAGGTGCCAACCACTCACTACCCCCCCCCCCCCCCCCCCCCCCCCCCCACCGACCATTAGCAATAGTGACCAACAGTTTTGGAACAAGGGGCCCTATTTATTTATTTTTTTTAACAGAAGAAGAAAAAAAACATTGAAGGAAGCAAGAAATGGTTACAGATTTATTTTAAAAAAGTTATGAATTTAATTATTCAACTTTTATTGCGCTCTCTTATCTTATCAGAATCAACATGCCACACAGATTACATGATCTACTTCATTCAACAAGAGAGTGAAGAAATGTAGAAATAATAATTCACTCACTCTGCCTGCACTGGCTTGGGTTACAGGGAGTCTCGGTCATCACCAGGGGATGATCAATAGCGCCCTCAGTGTTGATGCCCAGCCGCTGGAAGGCGTGGTCGAGAATCTGCTCCTGGGCGTCGTAGTGGGTGACGACGTCCCGATCGAACTGCGTCTTGAGCAGCCATCGCACGGTCTCGATGTTTGTGATGTCGTTGCCGATTTGCGCCTCCGAGTCCTTCTTGCCGCGCTGGCGGGCGATCACGTTGCGAAAGCTAAGCCGCGGGCCGCCGTCGCTTGCCCATCCGACGCGACTGAAACAGGACCCTGATTTAATATATTATATTAAAGACTATTTTAGTTATTCACAATATAAAATACAAGATATAATGCAGTGTAAAATGCGTACCGGGGTCCGGGGATCACTTCAAAAAGCTGCAAGCTTGTATAAAAAGCGCCCCATACAATGAAATACTATTGACAAATAAAAAGCATAAAACATATTTTTAAAATGTATTTAAACATTCACCTAAATAGTTTGATTCAACGACACTTAACCAGCTTAATCAGGCTGCACAGAGGATTATCAGATAAATTGAACACAATGTACAATATGCATAAATACAAAGATACAGTACACCTCACTGACCAATTCTGACAGAAAGTTGCTTTTGTATTTTTTTTTACCATGTAAAAATCATTATCTTTCTCTATTTTCTTCGATTGGAACTGGAATAACAAACGTTCTTGCATAACTTTTGCAGAATCTTTGGTAAACGTGTAAAGAACAAAAAAAATGAACCTCTATTAAACGCGGCTCAATGAAATGATAGTTCTTCGAATTTGATCTGCAAAAAATATACAACATAAATCAATATAAATCTCACCATTATCAAAGATAAGAGGGATTCCATTTTTCCTGACATCTTCAGGATAATTATGAACAGGATCAGCCGCCCCCTTCAAGTACTCATCCTTGAAAGAATATATATTTCCGGTGGGAAAACCTGCATACAAATGTATGAGAGAAACAGTTGGCACAACTATATTTTATTACTATTAATTCTTATAATTTAAGCAAATAGTTACATAAACAGTATGCATCTCCTGGAATTAATAATTTCACTATCAAAGTCTAGTCTATTTATTGATTTCACATCACATCACATCAGGGTACGGAAAAGAAGGATGACTCCTGTAGACTTTCTGGTCTTCTCTATGTTGATTGTTGCTACTCTACGTCTATTATAAACTTCAGTTGCGCATGCATTGAGGATCGGCTGTTTTCAATCTTTGATTCCACCAATGTTTGTCCAAAAGGGTTTTTTAATTATCGACAGTTTTTGCTTCAATGACTTTCTCTGGCAAGCTATTCCAGTCTGATACCACCCTCTGGCTAAAAGATTTAATCCTGATGTCCAATCTTGATCTCTCCTTATACAGTTTGTGTGCATGGGTTGCACGAATTGCTGGAGTGAAGAACAGTTCTCTGGAGATTCCAATCTTCCCATTCATCAGTTTGAATAATTTATCACCCTAGAACACATACAGTACATCTGAAAAGCGCTCTAAACATAGTTGTGTGCACACATAGGTATATTACAAATTTAGCATTGTGCGGAGATCAACCTCTTCCGCCTGCTGCACTATCCAACACAAAAACATTTTTTGTCGGCCGATTTCTCCCTCCATTTACCAGCAAATGCAAAAAATCTTTTGTTTATTTGATCCACAATTCATATACTTTATAATAATTACGGACTCTGTTTGTTGTTTTGAAGACCACAAAATGTAGACAAAAAAATGATTATTTCCCGTCTGTTTTCCTTACCGATGCGTCCAGAAAACATAGCGTTCAACTGTTGAATGGTACAGTGTACGAATGGGCGGTATGCTCATCTCCAGCGTATTAGCGTATATTGCATGTAAATGGTCCAACTGATTGGACCATTTACTTTGTGGATGTGGTTATGTGCACACTATGGCAAATCACTGTGCACAGATAGAGTAAATCCTGGCAAAAAGTGGCATACCTTTTGTACAGGGCAAATTTTTTATTTGGCTGTAACTTTTTTTCTGCAAATTTTTGAAAGGTGGACAGTATCACATCTACAAAGTATATGGTCCACTTAGGTGGACCATTTACACGCAATATATGGTAATACACGGGAGATTACCATACTGCCTATTCATACACTGTACCGTTCATCAGTTGAACGTTGTGTGTTAGGATGCATCGGTAATGAAAACAGACGGGAAATAATCGCTTTTTTTCTACATTTTGCAATCTTCAAAACAACAAAGTTGGTAATTATTATCAAAGTATATGACTTAGGGATCACGTAAGAAAAAGTTTTTTTCATTTGCTGGTAAATTTAGGGAGAAATCGGCCGACAAAAATTGTTTATGTTTTGGATAGTGCAGCAGGCGGAAGAGGTTGATCTCCACACAATGCTACTGTAATGTACCTATGTGTGGACAGTATACCAACTTGTTTGGAATCCTACAAAGTCAAAGAATCAATTAAAACACGTTTCAGGGTTATAAAATGTTCATGTAAAAATGGACACTTCAAACCGTTTTCCCATAGGCATTTGCCATAGGCATAGTGGGCCCAACATTCTTCTAAACTGGAGCTGTCGGCCCGTTGCTGTCACTTGGTCTTGGCACTTGCATTGCATTCATTATATTCGTATCTTAATCTAACGTTCAATAATTCAATAATATAACGTATAATAATTCAATAATATAATGTATCTAAATCTAACGTTCAATAATATCTAAATCAAATGACAAATTCAACAATACTAAATTATTAAATACTAAAATAGTTCAATAATAATTATAACGTATCTAAATTCTAAAATGATTCAACTGATCCAACGTTTAATATTTAATAATTCAATAATATAACGTATCTAAATCTAACGTTTTTAGGGCCTCTTTTTACATGTACTGTACTGTCTTAAACAGAAGGACAGACAGTATACGACAGCACAGTAAATGTAAAAAATAAAAGAGTCCCTGAAAACTTTATCAATCTAAACTAACGCCAGCATAAAAGTGAACGGGTGGGACAACATTGCAGAATCTCTTTTCCATTTCATGACATTAACTCCGTATAGCAAGGCCATATCGACCAAAGCAGTATCATGAAATGTAGAAAACGTCTAGAATGATAAATATATATAAAATATAAGCTATAAATCATACCTGAGCTCATTTTAAGATGCCGTTTCGGGTGGATTCTGGAGAAAATCAAGTGGAGCGGCGGCTCGGCGTCTTGGGTATCGACCTCTACGTTGACGACTGGTACATTGTTAACAATTATTGAATGAAAATGAGCAACGGGGGAAAAGTGGGGAAGAATTAAAGGCTGAGCCGGGAATCTAACCCGAGTTTCAACAGTTTCACGCAAATAATATGATTAGCATGTCTATAAATAATTCCGTGATCAATTCCAACATTATCCACACAATTTTGTTACAGTCAAACCTGTGTATAAAATGTTTATAAATAATGACCACCAAAGGAAAACAAGAAAAGTGGCCACTGTTTAATGCAGGTGACCTCTATTTAAATACTAGTAGACAGGATCAATAACATTGTTTTACTCTTCAGGGGATCACTTTTAAAGGTCACTATAGACAGGTTGGCTGTTAAAGATAGATGGCCGCTGAGACATGTTTGACTGTATTTTAATAAAACAGACGATATTCCATGTTTTGTATTCAATGTCAAGCCAGTTGCATATTTGGGGCGCAGCAAATCTTTCATCCTGATACTTGATCTACATCTATATCTATCTATCTATCTATCTATCTATCTATCTATCTATCTATCTATCTAATTATCTATCTATCTATCTATCTATCTATCTATCTATCTATCTATCTATCTATCTATCTATCAGAACTTTTACCTATTATATCTATCATCATCATCATCATCATCATCATCATCATCATCATCATCATCATCATCATCATCATCATCATCATCATCATCATCATCATCATCATCATCATCATCATCATCAACATCATCATGATCTCA
Source organism: Echinarachnius parma (assembly GCA_037951105.1). NCBI lineage: Eukaryota > Metazoa > Echinodermata > Echinoidea > Clypeasteroida > Echinarachniidae > Echinarachnius > Echinarachnius parma. The sequence goes on from JBAMJV010002123.1 coordinate 63,896, forward strand.
ATCTTCAAATGACAAGAAAGCATTCATCTTCATCTATCTAATAGATACAAAATACTGGAATGTCGCCCTCTTTGAATGAAAATGTTTGCAGAAAATAAAAAAAAGGGTACAAATTATTTATTAATTCGAGAAATTTGAAAAAAAGGGAACCTATTTGTGAAGGGCCTTTGAGGTCTTTGTGCAATAAAATAGGGTCACTTTTGGATGCTCATTTGTACCCGTATTAAAAAGAGGAATAATTTGCTGAAAATGTATGTGAAACGCCACAATAGGGGTAATTTTTCACATCCAGAACGATTATGTGTCCTACCTTTGAATATGAATATACACCGTCAGGGGGCAGCTAAATCTCGCACATATAAGAAAATATATTTTTGGAGGTATATATGCCCCCCCCCCCCCCGCCCCCATAGCTACGCCACTTGAACCAGTAAGCAAAATGCCAGAATCTTCCCTTTAGTTTAGTCAACATGATTAACTGGTTCTATTAATGAGGGTAATCATTTCCGATTTTTTCGCTATGAAACACTATCATTCTATCTATGTCTCTCCACTGCAGAAGGAAGGCCTCTTAATCACCATTCCATCTTCTCAAAATTCATCTTCACTCCCAAATTATTAGGTGTCATCGATCCAACGTCTACTCTGTCTGGGTCTTGGTCTGGTTTGTGTTCTTGGTGTCCAATTAGTTATGGAATTTGTCCATCTGTTGTCTTAAATTAAAGTCTTGCAAGGTGGCCTTGCCCATCTCAATTTCTTTGTTTTTATTTCCTGTATAATATCCCTGGCATTTGTTTTCTTTCTTAAGTCCTCATTTCTGACCTTGTCTCTTCTTGTAACTCCTACCAAAATACTCTTCATTGCTCTTCCTGTAACTCTAAGCTTCTTTTTCAATGAAACAATACTCTAACCCTAATATTTCCATGATTTCCATATGCCCTTCAGTCTCCTGCACGGGTAACAATTTACGTCCCACGGCTGGGGGGCGTTTCACAGAGATCCCAAGTTGGACTTTAAAAAGTTTTTCTATTATCAAGGAGATTTCATGTTCTTCATGTACAATTATTGAAAAGTATAAAACACTTGCATTTTTGCTTTTGAATATATTTTATTCCAAGTCTACAAATGGCTTATCATACTTTTCAAGTCCAACTTTAAATCCAACTTGGGATCTTTGTGAAACACCCCCAGGAGTTGTCGTCAAGGTCAAAACACAGGGACAGACTTGTGTGTGTGTTTCATTTGTTAAAATCCCGATATATTGGCAAAGCCATTTCACTGGTCCAAATAGGTTGTTTTACACGTTATGCCCGGCGCAGACAGAGCCGACTCGACCCGATCCGACTGGTTTTCAGTCAGGCTAGCGTCAGTTTCGCTCAGTCGGAGCCGATCCAACATGTTGAATCGGCCTCGAATGACCATCGACTGGCACTTGACTGGAAAAACCAGAGTCCCGAGGCGGCGCATACCGAGTTAACCAGGCTGAAAACCAGTCGGATCGGGTCGAGTCGGCTCTGTCTGCGCTGGGCATTAGTCAAGAAAAGTACCAAATGTTCTTTGTGTATTACCATCCATCCACCACCACAAACACACACACACACACACACACCCATAAACAAACTCAGAATTTTGTAGTCCAACAAAGTGAACAAACACACTCATCAAAATAACAAATTTTGCTTCGCGCTCAAATTATGAGGTTTTAAAAAGGTATAAATCAAACGATGTTTATTATGTATCAAGAAATTATTTCGCTTTATCGTTATGATCCCCACGGCAGTGGGCCAGTCAAGTCTGCATGAATTGGCATCCTGATCATTCACTCAGTATTGGGTACATTAACAAAAGTATTCAGGGGGTGAATTTATGCTGCAAAGGTTGAAAATAGATCTGTATAATTATATGGGCAATTCCAAGCAATGTGTCACTGTGTTACCAAAAAGAAATCACCTCTTGTTTGCTGTTTGAATCCTGCAAGATATATTTTGTACAGCTACTGCTAGCATTTAAGTACTTATAATAATGAGAACATAAATATTAGGATTCAAATGCCAAAGGGGTTATTTTGTGTTAACACCGTGACATTCTGTCCACGTTTGCATGGAATTACCCATAACACTTTCAAGCTACTTTACACACACGAATTTCATGGTTTAAAAAAATAACACAAAAAGAGATGGTGCTTTATTTAACAGAATAGACAAACTTGATTTATTTATTACAATACCAAAATTCTGAGACAACATAAATGGAATAATATTCACCCCCAACCCCCCCCCCCCCCCCCTCCCCTAAGGTACAAACAAATTTCAAATTAAGATCCTACGCAGACGATGGAAACGAAACTGGGTGCTTATTTAAGCGATGAAAGAGCAGTGTAAAGGAGACAAACAAAAACAAGTGTTGCCAGACGATTGTAAATAAGACGAACCAAAGTTAAGACATTGCCCAGATGATTCTCCTACATGTAGATACAGAGAAAATGATACATTGTAGGATACATTCTAAGTACATGAAGGAAACAAAATTTACAAATACATTTATTTAACTTTTCCAAATTTCATACATACATGTAGTACAATGTCATAGATAAATATCACATAATTCAGGACTTCAAAATATTCATACTTGTGCTTTATTACTAGATAAAAACATAACCTGTACACCATTAAAATAGATAGTCATAACATATTCACGTTATCAACTGAAATGAAGTAACTACTAATGATGCAGAGCTTACCCCCCCCCTTCCCCAACACCAAACCTTTTGATCAATTTTTTTAAACGTGTAAATAACTTAAAACAAACCCAGTACATTTTCGAAAAAAAGAAACAAACAAATATATTCTTTATTATGAGCACATTGCCTGTTCAGTTCTCAAACTTGGGCAATTTCAGAATTCAAGGCTGATCAAAGATTTTCAAATCCAGATCTAATAGTACCTCTTGTAGAGTTGTCTGAAACGATGGAATTGCATACATTGGTTTTCATCAATTTATTGCAGAATGCCACAAGTTGGGGAATATAAAATTTTTGAAGCAAATAGCTGATGCTCCATTGTAATTGTTTTACTGTATAAGGGAATTACAAACTGTATTTGTTTAAATCCATTTTCGCAGAATGCCAAATGTTACGGAATAAAGAAATTTTTGAGGCAAATGGCCAGCACTTCCTGATAAATGTTTACTGCATCAAAAACTACCTTTTTTAGAACCCACAATAAACAGGAAGACGTTATTATTACTTCTCTTACCCCCCTTCTCTCTCAAACCCAACACTCTGTAAAAAACTTGGCAAAAACATAATGCCACACATTGTCGTTTAAATGTAAAGACTTAATAAATACAGTGTGACCAACATGTTTTAGTTCTGCAAAAGCACTGAGAGTGTAACTGCATAGCTATGCAGTTGATCGTCATTGAGCTATATAAAAATGTATTAAGTACACAACATAAAGATGTTATCAAATGTTTCGAGAATGTGGGGTATATAATTTGGTTCTTTTATTACAAATCGACAACGTTATAGAAGTAATACTTAAAATATCTAACTGCTAAAGGCTATCGAAATGATCATTACTCAACGATAAACATATTCTAATTTTTTTGGTGCTTAATTCGATAAATGTATCTGGTATCAATAGGTTCCTATGTCATATGTATGATTTCTCCCTTTATAAAAAGTTTGGATACATTCTCTATATAAACAAGAAACAAAATCTGACAACAAATTCACGTGGCACAAAATTCTTCATGGCTCATAATACCGCCATTCATTTTCTGGCAATTTCGGACTTGTCTTCGCAAAACACAACAACTTCACATATACGAGTATGCTCTGCATGGCTCTATACTGCCATTGGTCACTTTAACGGCAGTTTTTTCTGATTTGTCAACAAATAAAGTCTCTTGCAGCATTCAAGGTGTGAACTGTTCGCAACCAACTCTCCCTGTCTACGATTCCCAGTCTTCCAGAATGGTGGTCCTGACAAGGGCCTCGGTGACGCGGTACGGATCGCAGTTGGACGACGGGCGACGGTCTTCCAGGTAGCCCTTGCCGTCGGCGCCACATTGGCGCGGTATCCTGATGCTCGCACCGCGGTTGGCCACGCCGGACGAGAAGTCGTCGATGCTGGAGGTCTCGTGCCTGCCGGTCAGACGGCGGGCGTTGTCCTGGCCGTCATTGGGGTCGTAGGCGCGGATGTGGTCCGCGTGGCGCTTGCTCAGCTTCTCGATGGCTTGGTGCATGACCCTGTTTGAAGGAGGAGAAAGAATAAACAGTGATTTAGTGGCTTGTTCAATCTCTTACTGGTAAAGGGATCAAGTAATGTAGGTGTGCAAAAAGTGATGATGGTTGATAAAATGGTGTATTCTTGTGATTTGCTATGTCCCCCAAGTAATGTGAGAAAATTTCACATTAACTGGATGTTATATGGCCAAGTTATTAGCTAACTCATTGAACTCACTTTCTACACAGGTATAACTTTCCAGTGGATAATTAAAAATCTGAACACTTAATTGCTAAATTCTTAAGAAAAAGGAGAAAAAAAAAAAAACCTGTTCCATGGTTTTATTGAATACGAAAAACAAGGTATGAGAGAACCACTAGAGTTCTTTATTAAGTTTTGTGGATCTAGACAATTATTAGATCCCTTTCAATTTTTATGTTTGGATATATACTAATGGCATCTTTTTGTATCGCTAACTTTCTGTGTTTTATCATCTAAAAAGTGTTATTTGAATCGAGAGCAGCCTTTTGACACAAAAACAAAGAAATGAAAAGGATGATCATTGAGAAAAATTTGTTGAATATATTCTTCCCCATTATTTCAATCCACTTGTTAATCTCCCACGTTATTCTGTTTACAAGTTACATCTCTACTGCAAATGGCAAAAAGGTAAAAAATGTGAGATAGGGTTCATACACTTACATGTACTTCCAAGTCAAAGTCAATGACCTTTTACATCAATAACATGATTACTTTTCACCACGGTACTTCTTTCATTTTATTTTGTAACTAATAAGTTATAAAACTTTCACATTTTGGTGCTGAATAAATGCAGATAAAATGAAATTCCACGACTCAATTTTTCAAGGCCTGGAAAACATTTGGTAAAATTCCACGACTTTCCAGGTTTTCCAGGGCCCTGTTTCATAGAAATTTGCAAGTCTCAAACTATTGTAACTACTATGGCAACAACCAATCGGCATCAAGCATGTAATGCAAGGAAAGAATTAATTTTTTATTTTAGGGGGCTACTTTTTCAATCTGATGGATATCACAAAATATTAACATAATACCCTATGGTAATTTTAAGCTACAGCTTCTATGTAATTTAGGGGACTATTTGGATAATTAGGGGCAAAATCGCCACTCAGCCCCGTAAATTTCCTTCCCTAATGTAATGAAACCTGTGAACATTTTCTACAATAGAACAAAACTTTAAATATATCTTACTGGAGTCCTCCATCCTCACGCATGGCCAGCGTGCTGTAGTTGCAGTGTGCGCCGGCTCCGTTCCAGTCTCCCTCCATGGGTTTGGGGTCAAGGGTCGCGATGACGCCAAAGTCCTCGCACACTCGGTGCAGGATGAAGCGGGCCATCCACAAGTGGTCTCCCATCTCGATACCTTCGCAAGGTCCAACCTAAAGGAAATAATATTTTGTTGTTGTATTGATTAATATTTCAAGTCAACATATTGCACGGTAGAAACCGTAAGAAACATATTTACACAAACATTTCCTACAAGACCACATCAGTACAGGTATGACTTAATTAATGATCGTCAAAGTTAAATACACATCTTTCTATATAAAAGCATATCACAGAGAGTTAATGCTGGATTCATTTTATGACTTTGTTGGGCAAGAAAGATCAAAGGCTTGTGAAATGTTATTCGCCATCAAACTGAATCTGTGGCCTTAACAAAGGTGACCTTCAGTTAAGTAGAGTATTTAAGTGAACCAAATTGGTGTTTATTTTGAGACTTGTTGAAATGTTTACCTGGAATTCCCACTGGGCGGGCATGACCTCGGCGTTGGTGCCTGCAATCTTGATACCAGCGTAGATGCAGGCTCTGTAGTGAGCCTCAACGATGTCACGGCCGTACACCTTGTTGGCTCCTACACCACAGTAGTATGGTCCTGCACAAAAGAAAAACATACAATACTTATTAATTATTTTGACAGTAAAAAATGATGCAGCCCACCTCTTTAATTATACCAAGCCCAACTTAAAGGGAGCGTTGAGTATTGGTATTTTCCGAAGTGCCCCCCAAAATTAATTGTAATTGAAAGATTAAACGAGAACTTGTTTGAGATTTAATCTCAATTATATAAGTAATATAAAATGAGGGATTACGTTAACTGAGAGCCCGTCAGTGCGCATGCGCTAATCCGCAATATTCGTAGATAGCCGAGGATGTGCCTGCTGAACCAAGGCAGAAAGATTACGAGAACTCGAATTAGTACCCAACATTAGGGAGGGTAAGGGAGGGACGTAATCCCTCATTTTATATTACTTATATAATTGAGATTAAATCTCAAACAAGTTCTCGTTTAATCTTTCAATTATACGACGTAATACCAATTTCGGGATTACGTTAACTGAGATTTTGAAGCTCAGCAGGTACATCCGATCCTGACAACAATATAATGTACAAATACATTTATTGAATGTAGGTATGGCCGGCATACAACAAGACCGTTGTACTGACAAAACCTTTTAGCCCAACTGACATTAGTGGTGTCTTAAAATCACTCTTGGCCATGTCCATTTGAGTCCATTAAGGACTTCATGAGAGCACCCGTAAATGTTATGCTCATATTCTACACAAATTTCATGTATGAGTGCAACTATGAAGTTAATGTTCCTGTTCTTCACTAATTTCATGTATAGCGTAGGAATACTTTCCTAAGACCAGCCTGCCTAATGGCCAGAAGTTCCAGAACTCAACAGGAACAGTATAAATATAAGATAATATATTTTCTACACAAATTATTCCAGCTCTTAGCCAAATTAACATGTGCTTGAGGTACCGGCACTGTCCGTTACCCCCATAGTCCTTGTTCTGCGTAAGTTGTAAAAGATATCGCAGGTAGCTAAATACACATGAGCCTCCTACAGTGGGTGTGACTTCATAAGATAGTTGAAGTACATATACACACCCCGGATCCTTTTGTTAGAAGGTCCTTAATTTTAAGAGAGCCTCACTGCACTATTATAAGTCCAAAATACAAACAATTCAGTGGCTAGACCCCCTGGGTCGATATAGAAAAATGTGCAAAGTATCATAGTCTAAGTCAAGCGTGAGGCGAAGACCTATGATAACATCCTAAACCTCCTTTAACCTCAGGAGGGCGTAATTAAAGACATCCTCGTACGACATAAGAGGGTGTTTATATTACTGGGTCTAATACCAGATATGCTGATAATGTGCTGCACGCCAGTAATCAATGACTGTGAAAATGCAAGCTTTCGTTTGTTCCGAAAGTCTGCCTGCAGCTCAACAACGTGTATACATCCACCTCTATAGATAGGCATTGTGACTCATATTCAATTGATTGAGCAGGTAAGTCTAGTCTCCTTAAAAAGAGCATGGGTTATTGGGTTAAACCAATATCCAGGGAAGAGCACTTCTTAATTAAGCCTGTTCGAACTATGAGCAGACCAGCTACATCCCATCACTTTGAATTGTCCCAAAATGTTAAGGATAACAAAAAATGGGAATTTGGAGAAACTCAAACGTTGCAATCAACAGTGAATGCCTCAACTAGTAAATTCAATTTGCATATCTAACCAAATAAGGCTAGTTCTGGGAACCAAGTTCCAAACAACGCCATTGAATATGTATTCCGCACCTGAAAGTGCCTATACATATGGCCTGCCTCTGAGTTATTTTCCCGTTAAAATGGGAATTTACTAATAACATATATATGTATATGTTTTACTCGTGCATAATCCACAAGTAATGATTTATGTTGCCTCGTTGCTATCCGAGGGCTTGCATCTATTATATCATATTCAATACGGGTAGTACATGTACACTGTTCACATAGGCACACAATGATTGAATGTCACATTACCCAGCAGCTACCGTTACAAGGTAGTTCATGCCATAAGTTCTAGTTTGTAATTATAAGCCATTAGTATCAGCCACCTGTGCATAATTAGGCTGAGGTTGATATATAGCATCCCAGCCATTCCCACTGGCATGAACGCAACTCAAGCTCCGATTTCGGGCTGATGGGGGCGAATAAAGATACCACATGGTCGGTTCAACCCACCATAGAGATCATCCCCACGACAGTGTCATTTTTTAAATAAATAAAAGCTAACATTGAATGTTTGCTTTAAGTATTACAATTTTCTCTCTCTCAAATAGAGTATGATTGTAGAGAGGTTCACACATTGGCCTGCTGGAGAATCGAAAAAATCTTCCAGATAACCATGGCAACGTACGTGCCTCATTGAGGACTCCAAATTGTTAATACAAATCTTCAAAGCCATTCTCTTTTGAGCGCTTTGCATTTAAATGTCTAAATATCATAACTCAATGTTCAAAATGAAGCCAAGGAGTATAATTCTTTAGTGGATGGTACCGATTTCCCAGGGTGGATAAACCCGAGATGCACAAGGATGTCAAAGTAGCTTATAATAACTTCCTTGAGTTGTAATCATCCCCAATAACAAATCAGGATTGTGTCGTCCAGATTTCGAGACATGACACGACCAGCTGAGAAAGCTGTTTTGCAACTTGTACATAGACTTGGTGATGTACCAGAGCCATTGGATATGGCTAGAATTGCCAGCATTAATCATAGAATTAACTTTGAGGTATAAATTATCCTCATGGGTAGCTCAACACTATTTTGTCAAAGAGGTTGAGGGATGCTAGACAATATTCAGGGGATACAAGATCCCGCACCAAGTGCATGTAGGCCGTGTGGATGAAAATCCATGGCAGATGACCTAAAGTTAGTCGATTCTAAAAGGATCATCGAGGGCTAAATCGTACCCCATTCTGTTTAATCTAATACAACTATTAGATATGAATTCGCCCACTTCTATCTTGGCAGGGCTCAATAACATTCAATTATAGGCTATAAATAACCTCTTGTATGATTTCAGCATCGCAAGTGACGTATTTCCTATATTGTTTGAACGTTCATGAAGGATTAAATTTCCCACACCGGAAACTCAATCTAGCATCCAATGACAGTTTTGAAGTCTGTAATTCTTGCCAGTTTTCTGACAACCTCAGTCAACCCAAACTTGGGGTTTATTGGCATTTGTCGAATTGAATTCATTGAAATAATTTCAGAATAATCCACTTGCCTTGTCTGAATTTGGAGTTCTATTATCTCCCCTGCATGCTGGCCTACGGGCCAACTCTTGGCACCCGGCACTAGCAATACATCTGAGACGGGCTTAACTTAGCCTGTGACTGAGTGTGTGGAGGTAGTCTGTTCCTCCTTCCTGTGTGTACCCTAAAAAGGGGCCCATTCTTCAATCACTCCTGACATTGGCCTGGTATAGGCCTACACGGCCGGCCGTGGGCTTGGCTCAGCGAGTCCAAGCGGATATATTCCAATGAATTTATAGTCATGTAACGTCCCCGGTGGGGATGGAAGGCGAGGCGGATGATTGAAATTACCTCTCATGCTCATTGTAGCTCGTAATTTGTACGTCGCCAAAGTGCATAAATCTTGCATTAAAGTCAGGTTGTATTATCTCTTTTCACAGACATATTCAATTTTCAGGAGTTCAAGTATGAATTGCCATTGACTTAGCGATTCAATGCTAAGGGCCATCTTATCGATGTGTATCAGTATACCGCGGCCCATATAAATGGAGCGACTATAACAGTATAATAAGCATTGGCGCCACCAAGCTAGTACTGTGATACGTATTGAACTACATGTATACAAATTCAAGTCACGACATTCGTGGCTGTACATATCTGTAATTGCCTCAAATCTGACTGACAATATCAAGTTCTATTTGTATAGCGCATAATAAAGTCATTCTCTGTTATGCGCTTGCTTGGATATGGATATAAAAATAAGCGGAGAATCTTCAAGAAACAAGTGTCACCGTGTGGTCACCTCTAGTACTAGTAGGTGTGACATAAAGTAAAGAGTAGACAAGCTACTTCTTATTCAACAAAATTAATAGATTCTCAAATATATCCGATGCTAATTGCCATATTGCAAATATGCGGCGATAGAGGGAATGACAACTTTTCCAGGTTTGCCTGAAATATACCAACTTATAAGCCCGGTGGGCGGTATGTCATTCATGATTGCTTGAAATGGATATTTCTCATTGCCGTGTGCTAACCCCCGTGGGGCCGCGGACGGGCTTGAGCAACCGTAGCAACGGGAGAGGCCAAGGCCTCGCAATTCACGCTTACAGTACAAGTAGCGCTTCCATATCCAGTCTATTACTGAACGAAAATATAGACTAGGGAATCAAGCTAGATTTCCCTTTATGATTGGAAATAGAGTCATTCTATTTCTCTGTCTCACTCATAGTCATATGCATAGCCTTATGCTTCGAATGTGAAGGGAATCATACTAGATTTCCCATTTGTTTACTATGTGAGCCTGACTCGCTCACACTCGGTCATAGCCTTTGGCTTCGAGTTCGAATACGATTAACTTTCCCCAACCCACTCTTGCCGACTGTGTCGACAGCGGCTGTGCCGCAAGAGAAGGCTAAATCCGCCCGTGACTCCTGCGCTAGGCTGTGCCTAAGATGCAGACGGGGGACGGACTCGCTCGATCATTGCCTGTGGCTTCGAGTCTGACTTCGATTACTTTCCCCGCCCAGTATTGCCGACTGTGTCAGCAGCGGCTGAGTCGCCCATAGGAGCTGAGCCCGTGGCTCTGGCCTGCGATAGGCTGTGCCTAATATTAATACGCAGGGGGAACATGCAGCCGAGCTGCAATCCATAATATGAGACGATCAAATCCGACGTAAAATATCACTTTGGATATACTTGATTTGATGCAAAAACCGTCTCAAAAGTACGAGTATATATCAAATACCAATTTAGAACGATTTCTTACCTTCAAAAGGCGGGGATTGCGCGGATAAAATTGCATATATTCTAGAGATCGAAAGGTGTCCTTTCGCTCAGAATGCACGCGAAACCAACGAATTGCGGATTAGCGCATGCGCACTGACGGGCTCTCAGTTAACGTAATCCCGAAATTGGTATTACGTCGTATAACTGATTTGGTTGATTTCAATTCCATGTGAAAGATCATTAAAAGAAACATGGGAAATAATAATAATTCCAGGGAATAATTTCCAGCCCAAAAATTGCATAGCAAATCTGCTATACAAAATAATTTTTGTATAGCAATTGGATAAACTTGTATAGCAATTTTTTCAGGCAATCATAATGCACATTAACACCACACACAATGACCAAATGATATTATACTTAGGTAAGAAAAGTGTACTGTGCATGCTGTGGAAAATTGTGTATAGCGTGCGATATATACATCAGCCCAGTGCAGTACATTGCATACACACTCACTGGGCTTAGCTGGCCGGCTGTGTGTGCCTAGCCTGTGTACATGTAGATTGGAAGAGCTGCATAATTTATCATGTCTAGACTGCATGTCTGCATACATTTGCATACACATGGCTGGCTGTGTGTGAAACACACAGCTCAGGCCTGGCTGTGTGTGAAACATGTATATTCCCATATCTCGCATTGCAGTGCACAAGTTAAAAAAAATATGCATAGCAAATGGCTAAAAATACAATTCCCTGTAATTCCCATTCAAATGCTCTCATTGTTGTGAAATTTGCTTTCAAAATATAATATAAAAGTGATTGACGTCCGGACATCACTAGTAACATTCATTTACTTGGAACTCTTCAAGCAATTACATGCCATTCTATTTATAAGGGTATGTCAGGATTTATTTGCTTGTTAACCAAGGGTTGAATAAAAAAGTTCAAACATGTTTGACATGGCTGTTTACTGCCACCCTGCTGAGCAGAATGGGGATTGTATTCAGATTCAACTATATATTCTTTATAGACCAGCAGCAAACATTGCAATCAAAGGTTATGACACGGTTTAAACACAATTGGTATTGTACGTTGGCACTCGGAAGCCCAAGAAAGAGTTGGGTCGGGTTACAGGTCAAATTCTATTTCCAAAGTTGTTTGGGCAAACATCATCAATGTCAGATCTTTACAAAGGAACAATGGCAAGTCAAGGAATGCCCCCCCCCCCCCCCCCCCCATTCCTTCAACGCATGTAAAACTATTTGTAATTTGAGCTTTGAAGCTTACGATTCTTAATAACTTCTTTGTTTTCTTTACCATTTCTCTTTTTTGGTCACGGCTTTAAAAAAAACTAGATGGATCTTCGACTGCGCGCAGTCGAAAATTATGCCTCCGCTATCACGCGATTTCAATATCAAGCCCAAATTAATGTGCACTGAATTAATTTTTTTTAATTTTTCATATATTTCGAGTCCTGTGACCTTGACCATATGACCCCGAACTTTGATGGCTACATTGGCTCCCTAAGAAACATTCAGGTACCAAGTTTGATTGAAATCTGACATTCAGTGATTGAAATGTTGCCATTACAAGCCATTTTTGCATATATTGAGTCCTGTGACCTTGACCTTTGACCTCATGACCCCCAAAATATAATCTGATCATTGCTACCCCGATGTGTACACTCATACCAAGTTTGAAATTGATCCGTCAACCGGTTCTTGAGATATCACGAGAACGAGGCATTTTTGCACATATATTGAGTCCTGTGACCTTGACCTTTGACCTCATGAACCCAAAATCTAACCAGATCATTGTCACCCCAATATGTACATTCAAGCCAAGTTTGAAGTTGATCTGTTAACCGGTTCTTGAGATATCGCGAGAACGAGGCATTTTTGCATATATATTGAGTCCTGTGACCTTGACCTTGGACTTAAAGGGGTAGTTTAGTTTTAGTAGAGAGGGCGCTGCACATCGCAATTTTTTTGTGAGGTAATGACAAACTGAGTGTCGAATTTTAGAGAACATGCAATTTTAATGGCAGAATAAACTTTATTTGGTCAAAATCGACCCAGAAACGGCTGAAATATCAATAAATATATCTGATCTTATAATTATTTGGGGCCCAATTAGATGATTTTTTGAAAAAATCAAAAAATGCTTGCACTTTTTCAAAAAATTTCAAAAGCGTTTTTTAAATGGTTGTTGATGATCCCGCTATTTAATCATTATATCAACAAAACATCACATGCATAATTTTGGTTGAAAATGGTTGAAACCAATGCCTTTTAAAAAAGCGCCCTCTTGTGTTTTAATGGCTCTTTTTGAATGATAACAGGCGTTTTACTTGGTCGTTTGTAATTTTGTATACCTTTCGAGCATGGTGGAGTTATAACTATTATTTTATAATGTTACTGTGCAGGTTTTGGCTACTAAAGTTCAGCCTTACCAAAACTAAACTACCCCTTTAATGACCCCTAAAATCTAATCAGATCATTGTCACCCCAAGTACCCTCATACCAAGTTTGAAATTGATCAGTCGACCGGTTCTTGAGATATCGCGAGAACGAAAACGGGACGTACGTACGGACGTACGTACGGACGGACGGACAACCCGAAAACATAATGCCTCCGGCCACTTCGTTGGCGGAGGCATAAAAAGGTGCTGCAAATTGCAATCATGTATCAATCAGAAACTCACGATCTACTATCGTTTGCCTCAAATTATCTTCCTACTACAACACATGTGTAGCCACAAATAAAAGGTACATGTAGTTTGTATTTGCAAGTCAACTGTGCGGTGCCATCTTGTGAGTGGCTTTCGAAAGTGCATATTATTGGCTCAGTGTTATATGAAGTGCGCACAAACGAGCCTAGTTCAAAAAGACATTCATTGACAGATTAACTAACTTATTGTTCTATCACTTAACTTTAAACCCATTGAAGACGATTTGATTTTGGTATTAAATTTAATTTCCATTAAACCCACTATTTTCGAGAATAGTCCATGAATGGGTTAAAAAGGTCCCCTTTGACACAATACAAATGTTTCTTGCAGTGAAAAAAATTACACAGGTGCTCGGGATGAATTCGCCCCCAAAATGTCAAAAAGAGCCCCCCGAAAATCATAAAAGATCCCCTGTAAATTTGCATAGAGTAATTAGAGTTCAATGCAAAACAAATATATCTCAATTTGAGAGGAAAATGAAATAAAATGGTGGGACTTACCCTGGGGTCCTGGGAATCCCTGCTTGGGCCAGCCAAAGGGCCACCTGTCATTGCCGAGGAGGGTATATTCCTGCTCAATTCCAAACCAGGGGTGCTCTAAGTCTGCACGCTTCATCACACCGGCACAACTCTTCCTGAAGTTGGTTTCTGGGGAAGAGAAAAAACATATAATTTTAAAATTTAAAATAAAATATTCTCAGAAACATTCGGAAAGATTGTGCAATTCAGAGGAGTTGGCATACTTTGGCACAACCCTTCCTGAAGTTGGTTTCTGGAGAAGGAAAAACATTTAAAGTCCATTTAAATACAAAATTGATGACAAACTTGGGGAAAATTCTGTGTTGTTCTTTGTAATTCTGTTACCAGCAAACAGCCAAAACCATTCTCCTTTTGAACTACATTTGACTACATGATCTACATCACATTCTCACATTCTGTGCAGAAATTTCTTTTTCTCAAATTTGATTTGTCCGAACAGAAATTTTACTTGCCTGCTCATTTCTTGATGAGACTTAAAAAGAAATCGCAAATTTCCCTCCGTAGTTGAACAGAATTACTAGTTGCCTGATGCAAGGTAACAAGACAATTCATGAAAATACCATTTGATAATTTTAATTTTAAAAATCTCCAAATTCAATCAATTTTTAACAAAATAAAATTCCTTTTCTACTCTATAACCTACCTGCTACCCTCCAGTCGTACTTGTAGACTTCGCACAACAGGAGTTTGTTGTCTCCCTTCCTGAACGGGTCTTTAAAGAGTCTGCACGGCTTGAGGTACATGTCGCTGTTGGAGCCTTCCGCCTGGTCTGTACTCGAGCCATCGAAGTTCCAAACTGGGCAGTCTAGAGGAAGGAATAAATGAGGTATATTGTTAGGAACTTGCAATATATAAAATATTTTTAAAATAGCGCAGAACAGCCAACTTGCACATTCAGGGAGGTTTAAAAAGTTAACACGGCTTGAGGTATGTATGTTATCAGCTATAGCAAAACCCTGCACTTGTCGGTATAAATCAAAATGTAGATTGTCATACCATTAGAAAGGCCTCATCACAAGCTTTCATTTGATGCTTTGTTCTAACAAATTGGTCAATAATCGGTGAAGATAGACCGTTTCAATTTTACAATAATAAGTCTTTTACACATAATGTGAACTTAAATGCCCATTTCGTCAAAACATGAATATCCGATAGGGGCAGGGTTTTACTATAGCCGGTCACATATGTCGCTGTTGGACCCACAAGGAATCCAATGTGCACTCAGAAATAACACTACATGTAGGTGTACACTTAATTTTTTAAATTATGTACACTTAATATTTTCCATAACTTTTTCTGATGTACATGTAGCTCTAAACAACTAATGATGATGTTTTCACGCAGAGCACACTTGGACCTTTGCAGCAATATAATTGTATGGGGTTCATGATTAAATTGCGGGAGATATTTTCATTTGTAGTAGTAGTAGTACTTTGCAGACAGACAGCATATATTCTTTAAAATGATACCAAATTTGTTAAGGTTTTCTGGTTTTGAAAATTTTAAGAGAAAATGTAGCAAAACAAAAAAGGCTATGGGGCCCACCCTATTTGGAGGCGAGTTCATTACGCATGCCAATAAAAGTCAATGTAAAATGAATTTTTTAATGGGAAGATAACAATTCCCGTACAAATATCACACCGCATTATAGCATACATGTGTGGAATGCATGCACCCAGCAAACAATGAGATGAATACAGCTTTTAGAAACACCCTATTTAGCCCCACCACGCATTGTGCATTGTTATTCATGGCCAGTGATGCTCAAATATACTGGAATATCATCCCTGAATGCACATGTGGCACTATCAATGCAAGAGTTCACATGAATGATCACCGAGTCATGCAAGTTCAAATAATTAGTTGATTCTTTTCTTTCCTTTCCGAGCAAAACCCCAGCAACACCCAAACAAATGCGTCAAATGCCAGCCAGTCAAGTATTATTGTTTTCATTAGAAAGCCGGTTCTAAAGCCGGATATGCTGGAAGGGAGCCAACACCCATGAATGAAAAGTTCCACCAACAAGTGCAGTAAAATAAAAGCTACCTATGATTTATAAATCACCTTTAAAACATGTGTAGTGCACTACATACATGTATAAAGCAGAATGTAATGATAAATTATGTCTTTGAAATCAACTTTACGATTCGTTTCCTTTATTATATTAGTCTTTGTTCATAGCCCACCTAGTTCCTACATGTATAATTTATAACTTTATAAAGCAAACCCAAATTTTGTAACGTAGTGACCGAAGTTCATGTGATCATGTTTCGCAAAAACACATTCGCAGGTTTTTAATTTTGTGGGCGATCGTAAGACCCTCATCAAAATTATTAATATATTATACAGTAAATTGCATATTCGCAGGTTTTAATGTTTGCGGATGCCAACTTCACCGCGAATATTACGTTTGTACAGTACAGTTAACCTACCTTCTGGAACCACTGGTACTTGCTCCATGGTCTTGGTCTTACACCGGACATTCTCTCCAGTGCCGTCTATCCACACGTACATGACCTGGCACATGCCATCGGAGTCCAACTCCCTATATCTGTCGATGACAGTCTTGTTTGTGGCTGCTGCGTAATCCGTCATTTTGATTCAGCTAATTGGTTTCCTGTAGAAATGGGAGATAACAGAAGTTTACAAATAAACAGACGGAACGTGCGTTATATAAGTATCCACTATTATTATTATTATACAAATTGTACTGAACAGAGGCTCTCAGACTCCATTTATAACATTTCCCCTTGTTTCCACCTCCCTATATTATTATATAGTATGAGATTATTTTGACTGATACTGTATCGACAGTCTCCGTTTGTGGCTGCTGCATAATCTGTCATTTTGATTCAGCAAACCCTAGCTTGGTCTTGGAAATTACATGTACTGTAAAAGAATTTGTTTTTAATGTACAACCGGACGACAGAGGTCACCTGCCTTCAGACTTCAGTGGCCACTTTACTTGTTTATACACAGGTTTAGACAGTTTTAAAAAAGCATCTCAAAAATAATACTCTAATAAAGCAGTTTGACAGGGCTCCATACTTATTTGATGTTCGGGAAATTGCACCTACATGTACTATTGGGACTACAGGGGACAAACAATATTTTAAGGTGTTACTTTTACTAGTTTTAAGTTTGCCTGCATAAAAGCACATTTTTTCACTTCTTGACATCTCACTCAATTTACTGATCAAACCTGCAGTTATGGACAAGGTTTGAGGAAGAGATACATTTTTCTCATTTGTCAGTTTAAAAATATTTAGACTTGATTGCCCAATCTATAGTTTTCATGAAAGACTTACGAAATGATACTGCCCCAGCAACAATTTTGGCAAAACTATACTTTAGTAGGCTATATTATTTGTGGTCGCTAACTTCAACCCTAACCCTAACCCTAAATTTGGTGGCTATAGGTCAGCTTTAGTGGCTATATAGGTCAGATTTAGTGGCTGTAAGTTAGATTTATTAGGCAGTATGAAAATTTAAGTTAGCACGAGGCCAGCCTACATTGCGGTACTTGGACCCGCATTTTCGTGCGTTTACACTGCCTTGTCGAGCCTTTCGCATGTTCCTTTTTTCGTCGTAGTGGCGCCCAACTCCGTAAACGCAGAGCGCGTCAACGCGCTCTGCGTTTACGTATTCATGTACAGCCGAGTGGGTTTGGAAGCGCATTTGGGTCCGCTTGCGTTTACATCAACAAAAGGCCGGCCCGAGACTACCTCCTGAGCTGGTCCGAAGGCGGACCCGCTTTTGGTACCGCATTTCAATTTTTCGTGCGTTTACACCAACCTAAAGGCCGGCCCGAGGCTGGCCTTTCGGTTGGTGTAACAGGGGTCTTAGGCCATCAAACAACTCACCAAGCTCTATTGTTGAAAACTGCTTTTAGTTTTATAAATAGTTTTTAAACTGTCAATACTCGAGTCAATAGTAATTTATGAGGCTTGACATTGGAAGAAGATTTGTATTAATGCTGTAACCGATAATCGGATCGGCATGCCGATCCCGATCTGATCATGGTTGATCGGATCGTTTTTGCCGATTTCCGATCATGCAGAAAAAATCGGAAGATCGGAAAAAAAGACGAAAGTTTTTTTTTCTTTGGAAAATGGCTGCAGCTCGCAAGTGACGTCACGATCGATAGCAATGGCGAACGATACTAAAAATCGGAGCAAAGTTCATACTGTTATAACTTTTTTATTGCTCTACCATTTTGGCTCAGATTTTCGATCATGATTCTTCATATTCACTTCATTTTATAGCAAACATCACATTTCTGGGGTGGAATTCCCCTTTTTTAAGTGATCCATCAACAATGACAAATTCAATAAAAATCACAATTACATGTAGTCGACTAGTCTAGACTAATCTAGAGGCGCTTTCACATTTTTAATCTCGTAGACTTGTACATGTACATTGTAGTTTGTACCTTGACCTTGTCCATACAGTAGTGTCGTTTTGCAATGGTAACACAATGAAAATTTAAATGGGCATTGATTTTAAAAAATAAATGTCTCCCTAACTTCTTAAGACTTTTAGAGATATATTTATGATCGATTGAAGTTGAATGAAAAGCTTTCTACTATAAATTATTTCTAGAACATTGTAGAATGCGTTTCAGTCAGTAGGCAATAAATCTGACAACATATTTCACACATCATTCATTCAGAAGGATCTTACAAATGTATACAATAATGTAATGATTAGTCTACATTCTCTGACATGTCAGACTCCCTCATATTTTAACTCTGGGAAAAATCTTATGATTATGAAGTTTAAATTTAATATTTTTTTAACTTAAAAATAAACCTGCAATTTGTGTAAAGTAGTAAACCATTCGGTGATTGGCATTGACACCATCATGACGAACTGTCTGTGTGGTGGTATTGCCTATTGTTTATTGGTAATTAAGTGTAAATCACAGTTTGTTTCAATTTATTGGGAAAATTAATAAAATGCTGCATCAGCCATCAGACACACTCTTCATCACTGCACTCACACGAGTGAACGAGTCATGACACGGCTGGTTATCATGGTTATAAATATAAGTATAACTTATATGTCACTCATTCAAGTTGAGCTTATCAATATCAGATTATTTCCAGATCCAGGCATTCTGTGAACAGCGCCATGCGTTAGTAGTTCCAGACAAGATGTCGACTAGATACGACAACCATCACTTGCACCACACCAAAACTAAAAAATAGATGCACTCGCCGCGTTTTCAAAAAGAAATACCCGTACAATAAAAGTATTAACCTATTATTCCACGCACAGCGCTGATCACAGTTATAAAAGTATATGATTACAAACATGAAAACAAGTCTTAAAAATAAGTTTTAAAATGTATGTCTCAACTTACCAAAAAGTAGAAAGCTAAATGTAATCCGTTCTTTAGATGCCTTGCTTGCGTTTGGCAGTTTTCACCCTGAAATAAGTCCCGCGGAATGCTGTTACCACGAGGGAAAATTCTGTTATATAGCTTTTTGTCCTGTATAAAAACCTATGAGGCAATGACGCGTTCACCGGCACCGTTGTTGTTCTGCCATTGGACCGCGCTAGCATGCGGTTCACGCCCATTGGCTCGCTTCCTGAGTGTCATTGAGATATCACGCACGCTGTGTATGCACATGTATCGGGACGTCACAACCACGTGCTCATTGTGTCGATTGAAAACAAAGCCTAGTCTTAGTAAACAGACTTTGTACACTTCCGAAATCAAATTACATGTATTGCCTTTTGAATTAATATTTCAGATACGTCGTCGCTTAAACTTATCAATAATTTACACATCGTGATGTCGAAAAATAGATATTCATAATAGTATCACCAATTTCATGGACCAAACATAAAAAATGTACATGATTGTGATTCAATGAGTCTATATTAAAGACTCGTAAACGGACCGTGAGAAAAAAAAATCATGTACAATAATACGGAGAAAGAGCTAGAGAGAACTAGTAGTATTATAATGAATGGGCCACGCGTTCTGCGAGTGAAACGGATTTTCTTTAGTTTATACAGCAGCGCACACCATACACCGCACGCACACGCTATAATTATATAATATACGCGATATAATTTAATGATGAAAGAATTATATTTTCCACGTGGTTTCAAAAACAACAAATACTACTTGTATAGATATGTCTGGGACTAATCTGATCTGATTATATTGAATTGAAATATCAAGTGTTTAGGACGTTTAAAATGTAATAATGCCTTCTTGTTTATGTAGTCGTGTTTTAGAGATGAACTAGCTAGCGTTTGTTTTCCTTGGTTGTGAACTTGTGTGCCTGTGGCTGTACTAATACTATAGTATTGTCAAGAACGCCGTTTTGCATCATTTACATTAACACGGTATGGATTTTATGATAATAAATATACTTCATGCGTCGTACACGATAAATAGCTGACATATTCATATTGCAATTTAATTCAGTTTACGAATAAAAATTGACATTTTGTTGCCAAAATGGATAGCAGTATTCATTTCCGTATGAGCACATGTGCAACTACCATCGATGTAAACAACTGTAACCTATTATACTTCCTGACCTATATATCGTCGTAATATGTGCAAAAGTGCATTGAATGAATGCTGACCACCGATCTCTATCGGTACGTAATGATGACTTCCGTGCACGCCTGGCGCCTGGACATGTATGGACAAGTATTATAACTTCGCGCGTATTGAAACTTCGCGCATCATATAAGCGGTACGCAAACATTAGAACACGGACACGGCGACGGAAATTTCTGACGACAAATGAAAGAGCACACATTACTTACTAATCAACCAAAAAATTAGCAAACAAAGATCGATATTTCTTGAGAAAAAACTTACTTTTTGTGTGTTTTTTCGTGTATAAATTATGGACAATGGAAAATCATCAAATTAAATCGAAATCCTTCCCGTAGAACAGACTTGTTGTTATCGAAATGCTGCGTAAAATGCTCCTTTATTCGTCCTTCCTTTCAAATTTACTTTCGGATCGCGCAATCTCCGTAGAAAGCTTGACAACGCGCGCGTGCCAAGATGCTAATACGCGCAAAAGTTTGCATCTTCACACACCCATTGACATACGTGTTAAAGTTTGCTACACAGGATTGCGTGTTAAGTCAATGGCAGTGTATCAAAGTGTATGGAGCGCGAAGTTTCAAGACTACCGTACTCGGTGGAGAATCTCTTGTTGATATGACATGGTTACGGAATCGGGCCAATAAAACATGAATTGTGAGTTTAAATCGAAAATGTTTTACATACATCGAATCCTCAGAATAGAGGGAGTATTTTAATGCTTGTTTCATTGTGATTACAATAATTTTGTTGCTCCTACGACACTTTGAAAAAGTTCGAAATTTTCGTGCGCGAAGTTTCAATACACCTTCATACGGCATGCGTGGTGCTAAATGCAAAGTGGCACACGTCAGTGCAGGGGGCGTGGTCGGGGTGTGTTTTGGGTATGTTTTGTCATTGTCAATGATGATGTTATTCAGTATAGTATGCTTTTTGCGATATATGTTTATAATTATATAGGGTCCCCGATTACGGGGAAAAAAGTGCTAGGTCTAAAATTTGAATACAGTACATTTCACTCCCAAAAGTATTTCAAGGATTTTAAAGCATGCATGTGATGGCTGAAAAAAGTACAAATTTTGGTTCATAAAAATCGTAACAACATGCAATGTTATTATGTTATGTATGTTATGTTTGGTAAAACAAAACTATAAACAGTGTTGGATGACTCCGGCCTCGGACTCGGACTCGGAAGGTCACGGACTCGATGACTGGGCCAGTCCAGCTCGAGGCCGGTCAATGTTTGTCTGTATGAAGTGATTCTTTTTAATCACTTGATTGAGTGATAGATCAATTGCCTTTGGTAAAGAAACGTAATAAATGTAAAATTAAATAAATAAAAAAAGTTGGACTCGGACTCCGGACTCGTATGGTCTGGACTCGGATACAACACTGACTATAAATATGTAATCTTCTGTTTGATGTCTATCGCTCTATATATTCATCCATCCACCCACCGGCCACCTTTCCATTTATACATCCACTCACCCTTCAATCCCTCCATCCACACACAAACCTACCCACCCTTCCATCCATACATCAATCCCTCCACCCACCCACCTTTCTATCCATTCATTCATCCATCCACCTATCCATCCATCCCTCCACCCACCCATCCATCCACCCATCCATCCACCCATCCATCCATCCACCCACCCATCCACCCATCCATCCATCCATCCACCCACCATCCCACCCACCCATAGATCCATTGATACATACATCCATCCCTCCACCTATCCACCCATTGATACATCCATTCATTCATCCATTCATTCATCCATAGGCCTATCAATCCATCCATTCATTCATCCATCCCTCCACCCACCCACCCACCCACCCACCCACCCATCCATCCACCCACCCACCCATCCATCCACCCACCCATCCATTGACACATCCATCCATTACTCTACCCACTCTTCCATCCATCCATCCATCCATCCATCCATCCACCCACCCACCCATCCATCCCTCCAACCACACACAAACCCACCCACCCACCTTTCTATCCATCCATTCATTCATCCACCCCACCCATCCATCCATCTCTCCATCCATCTAGAAGAAGTAGTTCCTAGTCCTATATCCAGGTGGGATCACTGCCATGACAAAATGTTCTTGAGTAGCACTGGATTTCGGGACCCCTTGGATAATCAAATCATTACGTTATGTCAGTCTGCAATGTGGAGCTGGTTCAAGGCGCATTCAGGTTTTGGGTACCTACCAAAATTGACGTGCGATTAAAAGAAGGAACTTTTCTAAGAGTATGTGAAATGCATTCTTCGCGAAATCAATGTAGTGAGTTGTCCATGAATATCGTGAATATTGATGAGTCAATCACGCATATGTTTATACGCACTGTGAGCGATGTTTATTTATGCTATGATCATAGAGCTGTATATTTCTATGGCAATGATATGCTCCTCAAAAAGACGCAGAGCGCAAGCGATTACTGTATGCAGGATCCTACGTGCGCACGCACTGTGTTATGAATATTCTACTACATGTACATTGAAATGACGAAGGAACTTCCTGCAATAAATTTGGGTAATGAAAATAAGTATTTTCAATTCAATCATAATATATAGCTCAGACAATAAATGAATAACATATATCATGTACAACAATTTGTTTCATGCATTACTGGCTCAGCCAGTAGCTTTTTTTAATAAACTTGTGTTTATCAAAGTTTACATACATCAATATGAATATAATTTTTAACATAACATTGTGCAAAAGTGCCTCACTATCTCAAACTTCAGATATAGAGTTAACCGTTTGTCTTGCAAAGTTAACAATCAAAATTCCTATGAAGTTTTGAGCAAATCTTCCTCCTTATGTCAGGTACTAGGTTCTAAAGACATACTTCAAGCTGCACTGTATGTGCAGGTGCATTATGGTGCAGCGCAAACTTCGCAAATTGTCTTCCAATAATAATAATAATTTACTTATATTATTATATCACATAAGTAAAAATGTCTCTATGCGCTTTACATACAATCAAATTAATTGACAAATTATTAACCACAAAAACTACTTCAGAGAACAATTTATTTGCATTTAAGGAGCGGGTTCAAGTTGTGTATCTTAAAGGCACATTCAAGTTGTTTGATTCCTACCAAAATGGACACATTTTAAAGGAGAAATTAATATGTTATTTTGATAAATTGGAGCTAGTCTCTTGCCCAGCTTGTATATTCCTTTTAAATGACCGGATATGTGCTTGGTCTTAGGACAACATCAGTAGCTACTGTCCAGGCGCGTTGATTCGTTCCGAAAACACAATGCATTGGTGGGCAGAGCATCGTTCACAAACAATGCTCGCCACCCAATTCGTTGTATTTTCTGAACAAATCGACGCCTCTGCAACTGTCTATTAATTAAATGTGAATTTGTAAAATGACTAAGAAATAACTTGGGT
The DNA here is from genome assembly GCA_037951105.1 of Echinarachnius parma. Lineage (NCBI taxonomy): Eukaryota > Metazoa > Echinodermata > Echinoidea > Clypeasteroida > Echinarachniidae > Echinarachnius > Echinarachnius parma. The sequence goes on from JBAMJV010002123.1 coordinate 88,206, forward strand.
TCATTTGGGTGTGAGATTCTTTTGCAACAACTTGTATTGCTATCACTATTATCCTTTGTGTAAGTTCAGAGATATGTAACGATGGTTTGATTAGAGATAATCACATACTTACACAACCAGGAAGTTTACATGCTACCCTACTTATGAAACAAAACAAAATACGACCTACAATAAATATTTATCTTTGACACATTTCAACTTTATGTCTAATAGATATGATTGACTAAACATAAATAACAGGTGAGGAAATGTAATATCCCTATTAATGTGTAACTTCTACTTCCTAATATCACTTGACAAATAAGAGGGTCTAATACTAAAGACTACAAGTAATAGTACTGTATTCTATTAAAGGGGACCACCAGGCAAAGAACAACATATAATTATATGTTTTGGTACCATTTTGTGATATCAAATAGATACCAAACATTTTGCAAAGGGTTGTGTAATCCATAAACAATGCAATTAACTACCACCACTTACGGAACCAGTATTATTTCGTGGTTCCGTACGCGCAAAACATTTGCGAGTGCGCCACGCGTACGTTTGGAGACAATAGAATCCCGGACGATTCGTTCGCTCTGGACAAAGGTAGTCTTCGTACACGCAGACCCATGAACGCATGCTTTAGAATGGTGATACGTTTTCCAATAATATATTTTTTCTGGAATTATATTTTTCTGAACTTGTTGATGGAATGGGCTACTAAAGATGTTATCTTTCATTTATAAGAATATTATTTTTGTGCGGTGGTACCCTTTAACTGTACTATAGTAACTGTGATCACCCAAGGCCACTGTAGACATGTTCAATAACATTATTTTTGTCTCTGCAGGGATCACTTTTGATGGCCACTAAAGGCAGTTCGGCTGCTATTGACAGGTGACCACTAAGAAATGTTTGACTGTGTATCTCTTTTCATTGGTACCTCCTCAATTCTCTTCATTGATGCTTCATTCTGTACCAGGCCCCATATTCATGAAACACATCTAGCTAATAGTTCCTTGCTAAGTGTATAATTTAAACATGCAGTTTATTGAGCGACAAACAGTTTTCCTAGTCCTAAACTAGGGTCAACTGGGTAAGCCTTTATATACCCTATAAGTTTACCTTTGTTAGCAACTAAAAGATCCTGTGTATGATTCTTAGCCATGTCATCCAAAAAAGGCTTTCATGAATATGGGCCCTGGATTTCATAAGACCATTCAGGGTTCATGTAATAAGAGGATTAACCTGCCCAAGCCAAGTTGGCAATAGTTAATCCTAATCCAATCACTGATTTTTTTTAAATTAAGAAAAAAATCAATGTTCATGTAAATGGTACAAGACTTAAACCATGGAAGAATGTAAATGTGGTCAGTCATGCATGAAAAGGCTCAATAAAACCATGTCAACTTACAAGATTTCAACCCAAACAAGTTCATTCATTACAGAACCTGTGAATGGTATAAGGATTTTAGGGACCAAGTGCATTATGTCCCTATTTCTAATGTGGTCATGGATTAAGCTTGAAGTCAGTAAAACCTCGCCCATTCACAATCCCTTTTATACAATGAGTACCAAACCGAGTGGTCTTCTGCATGGAAATGACTTGCTGCACATAACAAAATCAGTAATTTGTGAATGGTACAAAACGTCTATAGACGCTTTCAAATTCAATCTGAAATAATTATCTCCATAACTAGGAAGACATTGGAAAAATCATAACCTTCATTCGTCTCTTATCATGGGCCAAACAACAAGGGTACAAGAGAACTGTTTTCGTTGAATTAATGTTTACGCCTAAATCTAGTAGCGAACAGGTTAGGAATGCTACTTCTATTATATTAATACGGTAAGCTTCAATCCCTCGAATCGCCTCCCACTCGAGATATCCTCACCCCGAGGATTCGGCGACTCCCCGACCGTCACGATCGAAGGATATACGTTTTGCGGAGGACAATAAGGCATTCCCGCGTCGCTCCCGCCCCGTGGTCGTCCTCCAGATCGAAGAAAAGGGAAAGTCAGCAATGTCAATTGCCCGTTTAAGAAGCCGAGCATTGACTAACGATTTATCGCCGTAAAAGTATTTGTAAGAATATAAATTGGAGTAGATAAAACAAATAATATATTGAGAAACCATTTTAGATATAACACGTTGCGAAACTACCCAGGTTTTAATAAATATCAATATTTATATTACGCGTATGGTATGGTAATGATCGCTATTGCCGATTGGCATCGTATTTGTAAGTGCATCGACGACAAAATGCGACAACTTCAATTTAGCTGCGGTTATACAATGCGCAATGGCTGTACAGCCGTGTATACAGGTCGCGCAGTCATCTAATTACCCCACTGAACCGTAGTTTATTTGCATAGCTCACTGACCTGCTGACCATCGTCTCTGGTCACTATCTCATTCGCCCTACCGTACACGATACTATAATTGCGCCAGCTTGTGGTAAGATGTATTAAGTCAGCCACGAAGCTACCATGCAGTACCAGAGGAGACGCCGAGGGGGTGGGCGGGGGGGGGGGGGGGGGGGAGGGGGGGGTGGGGGTAGAATGGACGGGGGAGGTATCTGCTCATTTATTATGCAATGCATGTGTAGACGGCTCCTATTCCCTTTAAAGGAATATATCATCGGGTTTCACAAGAGTATGAAAAAATGTATACGCGGGAGAACTTAGTTTGGATATGAATTGTTTAGGGGACACGACGGGTTATGTGTCATGCAGGCAATTGGAGACACAGGGGGGGGGGGGGGGGGGGGCAGCGGCGAAGCTAGCAAGAACACGAACATAGTGTACTGTATCTAATTTGATACAAGCGGAACAAATTATCGGGGGTGGGGGTAGAATGGATGGGGGAAGTATCTGCTCATGTAGCATGCAAATGCATGTATAGACAGCTACTATTCCTTTCAAGAATATGAACAAAGGTATACGCGGGAGAACTTAGTTTATGATATGAAACGTGTAGGGACACAACGGGTTATTTGTCATTCAGGCAATTGGAGCCGCGGGGGGGGGGGGGGGGGGGGGGAGCGGCGAAGCTACTTTATTAGCAAGAACACAAACATATATTATTGTATCTATTTTAATACAAGCGGAACATATTATGGATCATATGAAATATGGGGGATAACTGAATAACTTTGCGTGGATACTAAACCTTCATGATTTTGTTATACATTGGCCGGATGTATCGCCCCGACGGGTTGTTGGGTGGGATTGAATCGCCCGAGTCTATTTTGTCTTATTATTTAAATGATGACTGTGGGATATTTAGTAAAGTTTTAAAGTGTCGTTATGTCATCATCGTCTTTCTCTTACAAAAACCTGCGGATTTTCACGGGTACAGCTAGTTTATAAACTAAACTAGCTTGGGAAAGGTCTATGGACGCATATCTCTCTATTCATGGTCATTTGGAAATGAAAAGGGTCAACTTCATTGGGGCATGATAGCCCAAAATAAAATCAATAGCTTATGAAATCGGGGTGAGGTACGTGGCTGCAGTGGAGCATAGATCCTGCCTAAATCTAGTAGCAAACAGGTTAGGAATGCTACTTTATAAACTAAACACACTAGCTTGGGAAAGGTAGACTATGGACGCATATCTCTATTCATGGTCAAGTGGAAATGAAAAGGGTCAATTTCATTGGGGCATGATAGCCCAAAAAAGGCAAAATAAAATCAATAGCTTATGAAATCGGGGTGAGGTGGCTGCATTGGAGCATAGATCCTGCTCTTTCATCTTAACAATTCTGAGTTTTGTTGTTACAATTCTTGGGAAACCTCTAAAAATACCCTGAACTAAAAGTTATAATTCGCGCATAAGTATGACACAGCAATAATTGATCACCCATATTAATTATTATACTTTTATGCAATAGTTTAATCAAATGGTTGATAGTTTTGTAATAGAGTAATACAAAATAAATCTGTTCACAAAATCATTAGTCCCTTGTAATCAAATGTGTGAATGATTTATCCAGCAAAAGTTTGTAGACGTCAAAGTGTTTGAATGCCAGTTTAGGGTCTTACAGTACATTAGCCATTGGCCCTGTTGAACCGGCACTGTTTTTAGATTCAGACACTTGTTTCATGTGCAATTCTTAAAAACTGCATGATTATTTATGTGCTTGTATGACAAACCAAGGCAAAGGATTTATACAGTATTATGATTGTTGGCACTAATCATGCAAATGCACCATATATTCTGACTGTATTATTATAAAGTAAATTTTATTTACAGAATTTATC